>JAJHZJ010000271.1:671064-943564 GCA_023548195.1 Bettongia penicillata ogilbyi
TTGTGCTTCAGACCAGTTCATATTCCCTTCTGGATTTTCAGATGGGTGTCCCATCTCAATATTGACTTCTTTGGTATTTGTGTTTTGGTCCTTGTCCCCAAAAAATGATTCTCTGATCATTTCTGATTTGCTTCTTACTCATGATATTAACCCTTTTCCCAGCTTTTAAAGTAGATCTCTGTGTCTGTGGTAGAGTGAGCTCTGTCCAACAGTTTTTGTGCCTAAAACTTGAGACTTTGTGTGTTGTGGCTTGTGGTTCTTTCAATTAGAAACTAAAATGCTGCAGCTTACCTGGTACAGAACTGGCTGGTATTTGAAAGCAAAGGTCAGATGAGGTGTTTGGGGTTTTCTGAATGTTGCCCTGAAGCTAGCTGGTTAAGTGTGGGCAGAGGGTTGGTCTGGATGCCCAGAAGTTCCTCTTCTGAGTTAGAGCATAGCAAGCTCAGTTGTCTGCTCTAGTGTCTTCCCAATTCCACGGGGGTGCTGAAGCATGCCTGGGGTCCTCGTGTTGGCAGTTGCTGGCTTCACCTCCCTGGGGTTCAAGATCTTCTCCAAGTTTGTTGAGGTAGAGTTGTCTGGGACAGCTCTGATCTTTCACTGGTCTCCTTTGACCATGCCACAGCAAGAGGAATCCTCCTTATTTATCCCTCCCGTCTCACGGATTGAGAGTCTTTTTACTCCATCTGCTGCTCCCACTGTTCCAGGGTTTATCCCAGGGAGATATTCTCTAGGCTTGTCAAGGTCAACAAGGAGAAGGATATAGCAATTACCGATCACTCTGCCATCTTGACTCTTGGAACTGGAATTCAATTCTTTCTATTTATATTATACCTTCTGGTGCTAGAATATCAGAGAAGTTTTCTTTGATAATTTCTTGAAAGATGATATCAAGGCTCTTTTATTATCATGGCTTTCAGGTAGTTCAATCCTTTTTAAATTGTCTCTCTTGGATTTATTTTGCACCTCAATGGTTTTTCCAATGAAATATTTCATGTTTTCTTCAATTTTTTTCATTCTTTCTTCCTATTTTATAGTTTCTAGATTTCTCATAAAGACATTAGCTTTCATTTGTTCCATTCTAAGTTTTAAGGAATTATTTTGCCCAGTGAGCTTTTGCATCTCCTTTTCCATTGGGCTCATTCTACCATTTTAAAGTATTCGTCTCCTCATTGGTTTTTTAGAACTCTTTTACCATTTGGATTAGTCTATTTTTAAGGTTTTCTTTTCTTCAATATTTTCTTAGGTCTCCTTTACCAAGTTGTTGATCTGTTTTTCATTATTTTCTAGCATCACTCTCATTTTTCTTCCCAATTTTTCCTCTACTTCTCTTACTTGGTTTTTAAAATCCTTTTTGAGCTCTTCCATGGTCGGCAACAAATTTATATTTATCTTGGAGGTTTTAGAGGTAGGAGCTTTGACTGTGTTGATTTTTTTTTGGTTTTATGTTTTGATCTTCTTTGTCACCAAAGTCTGACTCTATAGTCTGAGGTTTTTTTTTTTTTTTTTTATATCCTGTCTTCTCATTTTCCCAGGAAAATAACTGACTTTCTCTTTGTCAAGGTAGAAATCTCTTCCCAGTGGGGGAGGGCCCATGTACTACCCCAAACTTTAGGGGTTTTGTGCAGCTCTTTTCAGAACTATTTCTAATGTACTGTAAATTTTCAGTTCTTCCCAGATGGTAGGAGCAAAGGAGAGGTATTTACTCCTCTCTTGGCCTGTGCTATGACCTGTGAGTGTCCAAAAACACTCTTTTCTACCTTTGAACTGTGAGGAAGGTTCCCTCTCAGCTATAGGCACCAGCTCTGCCACACCAGTGTACCCCAACAGTGCCACCAAGTTCTGCAACCCATATCCAAGTATAGGGAAAGCAAGAGAATTCAGCCTGAGCACCAGTAAAATGATTCCTGCAATTGTTCTCTGATCAGCAGCTTGATTCTCACACCATCTGTGAGCCAGGAGCTCCAGAATCAGTCACTGTCCCTGCTTCCTCTGCTGCCTCTGCTGCTGTCTCTGCAGTCTCAGCCACCTCCTCTGTCCTGGAGCAGAATATACTCCTCCCCCGCTCAGGTCCAACAGTTTCCCAGTGATCTCCTATGCTCTCTTTGGTGTTTGTGGACAGAATGTCTGGAAATGTCTAGAAAACACCTTGACTACCAGTGATTCAGTTACTTGAGGCCTTCTCCAGGTCATCTCTTCTGGCCCAGTCCATGCTTGACTGTGCTCCATATCCAATCCATTGTGACACATCCTTCCTGTCAGCCTTCCAAGCTGTCTTGGGTTGGAAACTTGTTTCACTCCATGATTTTGTGAGTTCTGCAGCTCTAGAATTTGTTTAGAGTAATTTTTGAAAGGATTTGGAAGGATTTGGGGGACAGCTTGAGGAAATCTCTGACTTTACTCCACCATGTTGGCCCATTTTGAAACCAGCTTTTTAATCATTTGGCTCTCCTCTTCCTAAAAATTGAAAAGTATCTCAATCCTGTAATGAATTTCTTCATAGCTTTAAAAAAACATCCAGGTTGTTTTTGTGGTTTCTACTTCTTAAAGGAGACATATCTTTTAAACATTTCAGTGAACTAAACATACACTATATGTGAACATTTCAAAGAACAAAAAACAAAAATTACACTTGAAAACATGAACTTGTTTTGCAATTTCAAAAGTGTATATAAAATTTAACACAGTAGCAACTACTCTGTTTATGAGTGACCCTTTCTGAACTTCTATTCTTGTCTACTTTTGTCTGTTTCATTTTTTATAGAATTTTACTTGGGGGACAAGAAAAATCAAAACATACAACCAGAAGAAGACAACAAAGTCAAAGGTCCTACGTCTGAAGCCTCCAATAAAAAGTTGATTTGGTCTCAGGCCAAGGAAGAGCTCAAGAAGGATTTTGAAAATAAAGTAAGAGAAATAGAGGAAAAATTGGAAGGAGAAATGAGAGTGATGCAAAGAAAAATAACAAAAATGGGTCAACAGTTTGCTATAGGAGACCTCTGCAAAAAAGCTAGACTTTAAAAAAAACAGGCTAATTCAAATGCCAAAAGGGTTCCAATGTCTCTGTGAATAAATAAGAAATTATAGAACAAAACTAACCAAATGGAAACAAAACAGAAGACAATGTGAAATGTCTCATTGGTAAAACAACTAACTGGGAAAATAGAGCTAGGAGAGATAATTTAAAAATTATTGAACTATCTGAAAGTCATGATTTAAAAAAAAAACACCTGGATATCATTTTTCAAGAAATTATCAAAGAAAACTGCCCTGATCTTCTGGAATCAGAGAGTAAAATAGAAATAGAAGGAGTCCACTGATAGCTTCCTCAAAGAGATCCCAAAAGGAAAACTCCTAGGAATATTATAGTCACATTCCAGAGTTCCCAGGTCAAGGAGAAAATATTTCAAGCAACCAGAAATAGTTCCAGTACTGTGGATACAAAATCATGATAACAAAATTTAACAGCTTCGACATTAAGGGACTGGAAGACTTGAGATATGATATTCTGGAGATCAAGGAACTAGGATCAAAACCAAGAATCACCTACCCAGTAAAACTGAATATAATCCCTCAGGGGAAAAATTTAACTAATCAGTGAAATGGAGGACTTTTAAGCATTTTTGATGACAAGACCAGAGATGAATAGAAAATTTGGCTCTCCCATACAAGACTTAAGAGAAGCATAAAAAGCTAAACAGCCAAGAGAAAACACAATGGGTTTATTCAAATTGAACTGTTCACATTCTTACATGGAAAGATAATACTTATAACTCATGAGACCTTTCTTAACAAACACACACATACATCACAAGGTGAGTTGAATATGAAGGGATGATATCTTAAAAATAAAATTAAGAGGTGAGAGAAGAATATAGTGGGAAAGGGTGAAATGGAGAGGTAGAATGAGGTAAATTATCTCACATAAGAGAGGCAAGGAAAAGCTTTTATAGTGGAGAGGAATAGGGGGAAGGTGAGAGGGAATAAGGGAATCTCACTCTCACCAGATTTGATGTAAGGAGAGAATAACATACACACTTAGTTGGGTATGAAAATCTATTTTACCCTACAAGAAAGTAGGGGGAGAAGTGCATAAGAGAGAGTGGAATGATAGATGGGAGGACAAATTGGGAGAGGGAATAATCAGAAGCAAACACTTCTGAGTAGGGACAGGGTCAAAAAAGAGAATAGAATAAACAGAGGACAGTATAGAATGGAGGAAAACATAGTTTATCACAACATGATTATTATGGAAATGTTTTGCATAACTACACATGAATAACCCACATGAAATTGCTTGCCTTCTCAGTGGGGGTGGATAAGGAGGGAAAAGGGGAATTGTCAGCTCAAAGTTTTAAAAGTAAATGTTAAAAATTGTTTTTCATGCAACTAGAAAATAAGATATACAGACAATATGGCAGAGAAATCTATCTTGCCACACAGGAAAATAGAAGAGAAAGGGGTTAAGAGAAGAGGGGGTGATAGAAGGGAGGGTAGATTGGGGGACAGGTTAATCAGAATGCACACCATCTTGGGTGGAGTGACAGGAGCAAAATGGAGAGAAAATATGGAACTAAAAATCTTGGGGAAGTGAATGTTGCAAATAAAAAATAATTTTAAAAGAAAATGCAAAAGCAAAAACATTGACCTAGGAGTTAGGAGAGGAAGTGCACAGTGATTTAACCAAAGATCATTAGAGTACCAATGTCTGAACTATTGAAGCAAAGATACACGTCTGTGTGTGTGCGTGTGTGTGTGTGTATGTGTGTACCTAGAACCGTGTAAACCACATAATGTTAAAACTGTGACTATTCATACAAAGTAAACAAAATGGGAGGTAAAATAATAACAAGAATAGCTAGGTGACAAAGTGGAAAGAGCACCAAGCTTGGGCAAGTTACTTAACCCTGATTGCCTCAGTTCATCTCCTGTAAAATGAAATGCAGAAAGAAATGACAAACCTCTCTAGTATCTTTGCCAGGAATACCTCAAATGGGGACATGATGAGTTGGACATGGGTGAAGCAACTGAAGAACCAAATACACACAAACATACACACACATGCATACACACACACACACACATACACACACACTCCAAGTTCTGTAGGTTTTCCATTGAGTCCAATGCATATCAGTCAGGGAAACAGTCATCTTACTGTTCTTTTTCCAGGCTTATGACTATGACAAACTCTTCTGAGTAGTTAGAGGCCTTCTCTTATTCGGCATACTCTACAACGCTCTGGGTCATGAAGGGACAAATACTACTGAAATGACTCAGCAACTACATGGACAGAGTGTCCTTAACACATGCCCATGAAAATATCTCATCTCAGAAAAATTCTTCACATAAAATAAACTGTCATTAATATTTTATACTTTGCTCTTCTGTGCTCTTTCAAAGACTTTTCTCCATGAGAACCTCTCCCTGGAATTTTTGCTCATTAGCTCAAAGCATGATTGTTTAGCTTCCTAAACCAACTAAATTTAGGAACTACAATCTATTTGAGTAGATGTTACTTTGAATCATACATTTCTCCAAATAGGTTCTTTTTTCCCTCACAGCCTTGTTAATTTCTATTAATCTCAAGTAGAGAACATTTTTTCTCCATTACTCATTATTCACACTCTTATAGTCAGAAGAAATCTTAGATTCATAAAATTAGAGGTTCAAGAAACAATAGAGGACATCTAGTTCAAAACTTTCAATTCCTGATGAGGAAACTGAGGCCAAGAGAGGCAAAAAGTGTTATTTGAGATCACACAGGTAGTAAATGGTAGAGTCAGAATTTGAACACAGGTCCTCTGAGTCCAAATCATACACACATACTAATGAACCATGGGGATTTAATACATGCTTCAAGATGGCATTGATGTATACATGTTACTATAGAGCTAAAGAATTCACTCTTCCATTGGAAATCATCATGACTTTTTAGGTCTACAGAGATTCCAAACAATCAACAGATAAGAGAAATAAATCTTATTACAGGTATTCTTTTAAAAATAAAAACAGAATTGATCAGTTTCCAGCTATTTGTCAATGAAAAAATACAGCATATACTATTGTTTCTAAATAATTACTACTGTTCTGTTTAGGGCAGCTTAGCTATGGATACATAGATTTGTTCAACCATGACAACTTCCAAATATCGCTACCACAAGGCTGATACATAATAGGGGCTTAATAAATTCTTGTTGATTTCTTGAGTTTCTTAAATGTTCAGCAACTGTGTCCAATAGAAGGAGCTTCTTGATTAATGAAATCAAGGATTCTTGAAACACTGGAACCAAATTTCAAAAGAAAAAATTCCAATGACACTAAATTTCAATCTTCAATAAATATACTTCTCTAACTCCATCTAAATAGAAAACTCAGTGACAAGTGAGATTGCTCTTTTTGATGATTTTGTGCATTTTAATCTTGTGAACAGCAAAGTCTTTTGAAATTGAAGATAGATTTTTGTATTCTAGCTCTGCATTTTCCTCCTCTTCAGTGAATGTCTTTGTAAAGAATTTGCCTACTATTGCTCTTCAGGAAGTTCCTTTATGTGGGAAGTAAACAATTGTTCTATTTGTTTTGTGTGGTTTTAGTTCCTACATACAGTAACCTTATCTGGTATCTGAAGGCCAGTGACAGTTATCTGTTTTGCTTTAAAATAGTCATCAATTAGGGTGTTGCAATCTGCTTTCAGTATCTTCAAAGCTGACTTACTGGCCCAACAAATTTTCTGAGTGTAACAGAAGTGTACATAAGTGATGTCAAGCTTTCTTATTATATACCAAGAGCTCCTCTGAATTAGTTTGTCAGGGAGCAAATATATTTATCGGTTGGTTATTATTATTTTATTAACTTCCTTAGAAGGAAATAGCAAAAACATGAAAAAGGAAGGATACAAAAAAATTCCTAATTAGTTATTCATTTACAGAATCTGATGATAACAGAAATTTGAACCTATATAGAACCTAAGAAGCTATCAAGTCCAACTTCATTTTATAATTGAGAAAACTTAGACTTATACTGTGGAAGCTGTGACTCCCCCACAGTCACATTATAAATGTCATATGAGATTTGAAACTACCTCTTTCTGTTGCCAAAATCAAATATGTTATTCACTATATCATACTGTTTCTCACGTTCTAGAGCTACATTAGATGAAATAGAATCGTGGTCTACTTCTGCCACTTCGCACTAGCATGACATTGAGCAAATCAATTCATTTTTCTATGTCTCAGTGTCATCACATAAAATAAAGGTGAATTAATGAACTCTAAATATTCTAATTATTTTTTATTTAATTAAGAATTATTACACATTCACTGTTAGATCTATACCCCAAAGATACCAAAAAGACAACAGGATCTATTTGTACAAAAATATGCAGAGCAACTCTTTTTCTGGTGGCTAAGAACTGGAAATCAAAGAAATGTCCATCAACTGAGTAATTCCTAAACAACCTCCGTTATATTATTTAAATGGAATATTATTGTGCTATAAGAAGTGACAAACAAAATGAATATGATGGAAAACTATTCTGCTATATAAAATGATGAAGAGGCGGGCATCAGAAAGACCTGGAAAAACTTATATGAACTGAAACTGAGTCAAGTAAGCAGAACCAGGAGAGCATTGTACATAGTAATAGCCACAGTAGGTGATGACTTATTCTGATAGACTTAGCCCTTCTCAAATGCAAGGTCCTAAAATAATTCCAAACGACTCATGATGGAAAATGCTATCTACATCCAGAAAAAGAACTATGGAGTCTGAATGCAGAGGAAAGTAGACTATTTCTTTTTTTCTACTGTTTTTTTCTTTCTTATGGTTCCTCTCATTCATTCTAATTCTTCTATACAGCAAAACTAATGTGAAAATATGTTTAATAGGACTGTATATGTAGATCCTATATGAGATCACACCCTGTCTAGGGAAGGAAGGGAAGAGGATAAAAATTAAAACTTATGTAAATGAATGTTGAAAAATAAATAATTTTCAAATAAATCAATCTTAAAAATAAATAAAATACAATAAAGCATTAAAAAGTAAAGTTACAAGCAGGATGATTTCAGAAAAATTTGAAAATATATGAAGGGATCCAAACTGAAGTGAACAGAACCACGAGAATGTTGTACACAGTAACAGCAATATTGTTCAATGAAGAACTATGAATGACAGCCATTCTCGGCAATGTAAGACAATCCCAAAACACTGATGACAAAGACTATCCACTTCCAAAGAAAGAGCCAATATTGTTTGAATACAGACTGAAGTATGCTTTTTTCACTTGCTTTAATTTTTTCTTTTATTTAAATCTTCTTGTACAAAATGACAAATATAGAAATGTTTTACTTGATTTCACATGTATAAACTATATGGAGGGAAGCAGAAGAATGCAGGGATATAATCTGAAACTAAAAACTTGAAAAAATATCAAAAAATGTTTTAGCATCTATAAAATTATGTTGAAATAATTGGATGTTTTTTAAAGCAGCTGAGAAAATATGAATAATCATCGACTCACTAGCTTGTTTTTACACCTTCACAAAACACTTGACACATTTCTATACAATGAGAGGGTCCTCAATCTAGCTTTGAGAAGGAAACAGGATTTTGAAAATAATATTCTATAGGATGCCACATTGTTGCAGTCACAATTGACTAAATGTATACAAAATATGAAGTCTCTGGAAAATATTTTCCTATTTTTTAAAAAAATTAATTTGGTAGTGCAAAATGCCTTACTGAAAACTCTTCCAACCTGAATATGTGTCAAAATTATGAGATCTTGAAGCATGCAATTAAAGCATGCAATTCAGCTCTCTGAATATTAATATCACATGAAGCATTAACAAGGCAATGTACATTAATCAAAGGTGTATGTATCTGTCACTGAGGATGTTAATATCAGAAAATGCGTCTCTTTGGATGGTTACATACCCCAGATACATTTGTTTGTGGATGACTTTTTACATGCGGAATCAATCCTGGAACAGTGAAAGGATCACTAAATAAAATCTATACTCACTCACAGAAGTGTGATCTACCTTTCTACAGAGAAAATAAAAATATCACATGAATGTAGAATGTCTATTGCCCTGCCTTTAATATGTATCTTAATGGACAGCCCATTGAGTTGTATACATATTTTTTCATATATTCTGTGTGGATAGAAATGAGATTGCCTCAGAGCAGAATAGGAGGAGGAAAAGGAAGAGAGACTAAGGAGAATTGTCTTCAGAAAATGAGAAGTCACTTTTAACGATTCCAAGCTTCTCTCTGAAATAAAGCCCATATTTTTTAACATCAGTATTCTGCTTCTGAGATTATATGTTTGTGAATCATAAACCATCACAGTCTCCAAAGAAGAATGAAAAGTTATAGGTCATATGAACAACAATAAAGATTTTCCTTTTGGCATCACTACACTGAAAAGGATAACATATAGTCAATGAAAAATTGCACAAGGGAACTGCAAAAGGATATCATGGAAATGTGTGTGAATGGGGAAAAAAGGACACTCATATAATGGGATCAATCTTTTATCATTAACTTTGTTTTCTTGTGTTTTCGCTGGGATTATTATTTCTAAAATTATGTCAAATGAAGGTGAGCAGAAGCAGCACATTGAACTTGATCTGTTTTGGACCAGAAAAAAACTTATATAGTTATACCATAAAAGGAGTTTTAGTACTTTAATATTTATATTAATGTAAATACCAATTTCATTTGAAATCTTAGCACTGCCATACAAAATTTGTATGTGATTTTTTTGATAACTGTATATAATTTCTTATTTATTTACGGTATTAATTCAGTTAAAATATAATGATTTAGTTTTCCTTTCACTCCTAAACATACTATTCATTTGTCTTTTTAAAGTAGATCTTACTTTTCTCTGTTACAGTTTTTTATTTTGCAGTTTCTCTTTTTTCTTCTAAATATTTTCTAGTCATTTAAATTAAATAACAGTTCTTTACACTTTTAAAAGTTTTGCTAATATAAACTTTTAGAAATAAAAAAATCTTTTGATTTTAGATGCATCCCAAAGGTCTTAAAATATTGTTTCACTATTATCGTTATCTTTAACATTATCTATTACTTCTATAATATTTTTGCCTCCATCATGATGCACTATGTGATTATGTTTGTAACCATTTAAGTCTGCATGTTTTGCTCAAATTTCATTATTAATAAATTTTGCATAATAATTTATTTTTTAAAAATTATTTATTTTAAGTTTTCAACATTCAGTACCACAAAATTTTGAGTTCCAAATTTTCTACCCGTCTCTCCTCTCTGCCTCCAAAAATACCATGCATTCTGATTTCCCCTTCCACCAATATGCCCTCCCTTCTAACAGCTCTCCCTTCCCTTATTCCCATCTTCTCTCTTCTGCTGTAGGGCCAGATTAATTTCTATACCCCATTGACTGTATTTCTTATTTCTCTGTCACAGACAAAAATAATTCTCAACATTGGTTCCTAAAACTTTATGTTTCAGCTTCTCTTCCTTCGTCCCTCCCCACCCAACCCCAACGAGAAGGCAAGCAATTCAATATAGGCTATATATGTGTAGTTTTGCAAATGACTTCCATAATAGTCATGTTGTGTAGAACTATTACCCTCCATCCCATTCTGCCTCCTATTTCTGTTGCCTCTTTTGACCTTGTCACTCCACAAGAGTAGTTTACTTCTAATTGCTCCCTGCTCCCCTTTGCCCTCCCTTCCATCATTCCCCCTCACCCTGCTTATTCACCTCTCCCTCACTTTCCTGTATTGTAAGATACATTTTCATACGAAATTGAGTATGAATGTTATTCTTTCCTTAAGTCAAATGTCATGAGAGTAAGTTTCACTTTTTCTCTCTCCTCGCCCCTTTTCTCCTCCTTTGGAAAAAGTTTTTTCTTGCCTCTTCTATGACATATAATTTGCCCCATTCCATTTCTCCCTTTCTCATCCCACTATATTCCTCTCTCATGCCTTAATTTTATATTTTTAGGTATGATCCCTTTGCATTCAACTCACCCTGTGTGCTCTCTCTCTCTCTCTCTCCCTCCCTCCCTCTCTCTCTCTCTCTCTCTCTCTCTCTCTCTATATATATATATATATATATATATATATATATATATGATAATATTATATGTGTGTGTTTGTGTGTGTGTATAATCCCTCTAACAACTCAGACACTAACAAAAGTTTCAAGAGTTACAAATATTATCTTTCCATATAGAAATGTAAACAGTTCACCTTTAGTAAGTCCCTTGCAATTTCTCTTTCCTGTTTACCTTTTCATGCTTCTCTTAATTCTTGTGTTTGAAAGTCAAATTTTCTATTCAGCTCTGGTTTTTTTCATCAAGAATGCATGAAAGTCCTCTATTTCATTGAATGACCATTTTCCCCCTGAAGTATTATACTCAGTTTTTCTGGGTAGGTCATTCTTGGTTTTAATCCTAGTTCCTTCGACTTCTGTAATTTCATATTCCAAGCCCTGAGATCTCTTAAGGTAGAACCTGCTATATCTTGTGTTCTCCTGATTGTATTTCCACAGTACTCGAATTGTTTCTTTCTAGCTGCTTGCAATATTTTCTCCTTGACCTGAGAACTCTGGAATCTGGCTACAATATTCCTAGGAGTTTCTCTTTTTGGATCTCTTTCTGGAGGTGATCGGTGGGTTCTTTCAATATTTATTTTACCTTCTGGTTCTAGAATATCAGCGCAGTTTTCCTTGATAATTTCATGAAAGTCTGTCTAGGCTCGTTTTTTGGTCATGGCTTTCAGGTAGTCCCATGATTTTTAAATTGTCTCTCCTGCAAATAATTTCCAGGTCAGTTGCTTTTCAAATGAGATATTTCACACTATCTTCCACTTTTTTATTCTTTTGGTTTTGTTTTGCAATTTCTTGGTTTCTCAAGAAGTCACTAGCTGCCATAAGTTCCATTCTAATTTTGAAAGAACTATTTTCTTCAGTGAACTTTTTAACCTCCTTTTCCATTTGGCTAATTCTGCTTTTTACAGCATTCTTCTTCTCACTGGCTTGTTGGACCTCTTTTTCCAATTGAGTTAGCCTATTTTTCAAGGTGTTATTTTCTTCAGCATTTTTGGAGTCTCCTTTGGCAAGCTGCTGACTCAGTTTTCATGATTTTCTTGCATTGCTCTTGTTTCTCTTCCCAGTTTTTCCTTCACCTGTCTAACTTGATTTTCAAAATCCTTTTTGAGCTTTTCCATGGCCTGGGACCATTGCATATTTATTTTGGAGGTTTTGCATGCAGAAGTCTTGAATTTTATGTCTTCCCCCGATGTTAAACATTGTTCTTCCTCATCTGAAAGGATGAGAGAGATTACCTGTTCACCAAGAAAGTAGCCTTCTATAGTCTTATTTTTTCCCCTGTTTTAGGCATTTCCCCAGCCAGTTACTTGACTTTTGGGTCCTTTGTCAAGAGTAGGTACACTCTGGGGACCTGTAATATCTCAGTTCCTCCAAGGTGGCACAATCAAGGCAGAGGAGTTTACTCTCTGTCCAGGTAGGGTGAAATTCAGATCTGCTGTTCAATTCCCCCAGGGGCTTTAAACTGAGCACTCCAACAATAGAACAAGGGACAATGGCTGTTGACTGCCACAGCCACACAGCACTGCTGTCTTTCAGCTCCTGCTGCTGCCACTGCCTGGGGCTGAGGCTAGGGGAGGACCCTCCTCCCTTGTCACAGAAGTAAAAAAGCCCTCTCACCAACTTTGGAGCTGCCTTTGGCTCCTGTGGGTTGAGGGATCCACTGTTGCTCCTGGGGATTCACCCCCAGAGCGTGCTCTGTTCCTGCTCCACCCAGCCCAACACAGCCAAGGTTGGGTTGTTCTCCCAGTCCATGTCCAGTGCAACAGACCTTTCCCATTGGTCTTCCAGGTTACCCTCGGCTGGATATCTCCTCCATTCCGTCATTCTGTGGCTTCTGCTGCTCTAGAATTTGTTGAGATTCTTTCTCTATAGGCATTTCATGGGCTGTGGAGGAAGAGCTAGAGTATGTGCATCTTTCTACTCTGCCATCTTGGCTCTACCTCAATAACAACTGTTTAAATTAACAACTGTTCAAATCCTTTATTCCCGAACATATGATAAAATCTTTAACAGTACTACAGGGTAAAGAATCTGTCTGTCTGTCTATCTATCTATCTATCTATCTATCAATTATGTATGTATTACTTAATAGTTCCTTTTGGAAGTGGTGGCAGGTCAGTCAGTTATCCTCCATCCACAATTAGTTCTGTCTGTATTTTGCTTCATGTCTAAGTACTAGATGCTTTTGAAGATTTTTGGCACCATGGATCCTACACTGAAATTTTATGAGGATAAACAGGTTTTGAATTCTTCTTTCTATCCTTTCTTGCTATGTCACAATTGGCAAGTTACTCAACAACTTTAATTCTACAAAAGTTCTGTATCATAGCATATGAACATTTGTATCAGAGTTCACTATTTCATCAATACCAGCCCATAATAAGTAAAAAAAAAATGCAAATCATTTTTCTAGGGTGGATGTCATGCACAGTAATGGAGGTGGAAATAACTGAACTTATAATGATTTTAGTATAGCTCTAAATCAAAAGGTGAGGTTCATCACTAAAAATACAATCTATAGGAACAAAGCTTTTATATTGTCTTGGTCATGAAAGTTGGTGATAGAAATGTTTAATTTTTATTTTTTTATTGTCATTGGTACATTTCAAAGCTCCTTTAATAATTTCATACTGTAAATTCAATCAGCAGCACACCTGAGGATTTCAAGAGTCTAATAGCATAGTATAATGAATTCTCTATTTATTCAGCAACAAAGTAAGCATTGTTTAAAGTAAAGTATGACATTCATAGCAACATCCTTAAGTAAATCACATCATTCCATCAGTATATATCACATCATTCAATCAATATCAAGTATCCAATTAACAACAGCAATGTCCTTTAGTATAATATATCATTAAATCCACAAGAAGTACCCAAGTAAAGTCCTTTCTCAAAGTGCCACAACATCCACCTCTAGGTCACTGTAAGAACAATTAAAAAAAAAATATACATATATATATAGTATGTATAATTTATATGTATATAATTTATTTATGATATATGTATATATATAATTTATTTTTCAGTTCTCAACATTTACTTCCACAAGAATTTGAATTAAAAATTTTCTCCCCATCTCTTCCTACCCCCCACTCCAGGACAGCATGCACCCCATCCATCCCTTCCTCCAGTCTGTCCTTCTATTACCCCCATTTCTCCCATCTCCCTCCCCTCTATTTTCCTGTAGAGTAAAATCGATTTCTATATCCCATTGTCTATATATCTTATTTTCCAGTTGCATGCTAAAACAATTTTTAACATTCATTATTAAAGTTTTGAGTTCCATATTCTCTCCTTTCCTCCCTTCCCACTCACCCTTGTTGAGAAAATAAACAATCCAATATAGGTTATACAAGTGAACAATGCAAAACATCTCCATAATAGTGGTGTTGCAAAAGACTAATCACATTTCCCCCATGAACAATCTTCTTAAAATCAATATCAAGTGCCCAATAAAGTCCCTTTTCAAAGTACCACATCATCCACTCCTAGGTCAGTGTGAGAACATTCTTAATATCAATTGTCCAAGTAAATTCCTTTTTCATTTGGACCTGATTTTGACCTCCAAGTCTCAGGGCTTTCTTCCTTTGTAGGCTGACCTCTCCTAACTCTCACATTTAGGCAGTTCTCTGTTCCTGCCCCATGTTTCAGCTCATGAGGACTGCTCTACTCCCTAGCTTCTGTCTCTGAGAAAACAAATCTCAGCAGGGCAACAACAGCACCAACACCCACCACCAGCACCATAACCTCAATTCACTTATAAAGATCAACAGACAGGATTTCTGTCTGAAAAATCAACACAGAGTAACAGACAGAACTTCTGTCTGATCAATGGATAGGGCTTTCTCCCAGCTTTCAGTTCTTCCAAGCTTTCAGAGGTCTTCTTCCTGGCTAACAGAGGTCTTCCTCTCCACTACCAGAGTTCTTCTTCACTATCAGATCTTCCTCTCAGCTCTTTTCTTCTCAATGCTGGCTCACCCCTTTAATATTTGTTCTCTTCACATCTGCCTCTCTCAGCTCTGTCTATCTTTATATATAGTTCTAGTCATTATCTGATTGGCTAATGCCCACTTGCACAGGTCTGATTGGTTAGAATTCATATATATACACACACATATACACACACATATATGTATGTATGTATATATGCATATGTGTATATTGTATATATGTATATATGTATGTGTGTACACACAGATGCATGCACACTGTTTCTAATTAAATATTTGTGATTAATGAAAGGCAAGATTCAATCAAAGGAATTTGATTGTGTAAAACAAAACAGAAAAAGATCCCGCTTTGCTTGGCATCACATATACTTCGTTTAGAAACATGGCCCATCTTTTTTTGAAGTAAAATTAATTTATTTTCAGTTTTCAATATTCACTTCCAAAAGATTTTGAATTTTAAAATTTCTAGCCATCTCTCACCTCTCCTACTCCAGGACAGTTTGTACCCCAAATATCACTTCCTCATATCTGCACTCTCTTCTCTCATCCACCCTTATCCCATCCCCCTCCCTTCTACTTTCCTGTAAGGCAAGTAAATTTCTATACTCTGTTTCCTGTGCTCCTTATTTCCCAGTGGCATGCAAAAACAATTTTTAAAAATCAGTTTATTTGTTTTCAGTTTTCAACAATCACTTCCATAAGTCTTATAGTTTCTCCCCCTCATTCCTCAAAAGATGAAACAATCTTGTGTGGGTTTTGACAAAAACATTCTTATTAAACACATTTTCACATTTGTCATATTGCACAGAAGAATTAAAATGAATGGGAGAAACCATGAGAAAAACTCAAAGAAAACAAAACATAACACAAGAGAAAATAGACTGATTCGTTCTTTGTTCTGATTCCATAATTCTTTTTCTGGAAGTGGATGGTATTTAGCTTCAAGAGTCCTGTGGGAATGTTTTAGGTCCTTGCAATTCTGTGAAGGCCTAAGTCTATCAGAAACAGTTCTCACACACTGTAGCTATTACTGTGTACAATATTTTCCTGTTTCTGCTCATTTCACTCAGCATCAGTTCACAGAAGTCTTCCAGGCCTCTCTGAAATCCTCCTGTTCATTATTTTTTTATAGCACAAAGGATTCCATTACATTCATATACAACAACTTATTCAGCCGTTCCCCAATTGATGGGTATCCCCTTGACTTCCAGTTCTTGACCACCACAAAGAGTGCTGCTATAAATATTTTTGTACATTTGGGATGTTTTGCCATTTTTATAATCTCTTTGTGATACAATCCTAGAAATGATATTGCTACATCAAAGGGTATGCACATTTTTGTAACCCTTTGGGCATAGTTCCAAATTGCTCTCCAGAATATTTGGATCAATTCACAGCTCCACCAACAATGAATTAATATTCCAACTCTCCCACATCTTCTCCAACATTTATCATCTTCCTGTTTTGTCATGTTAGACAATCTGATTGGTGTGATGTAGTACCTCAGAGTTGTTTTCATTAGTGTCTCACTAATCAGTAGTGATTTAGAGCATTTTTTCATATGATTATAGATAGCTTTCATTTCTTCCTCTGAAAACTATGTGTTCATGTTCTTTGACCATTTATAAACTGGGGATTGGCTTGTAGTCTTGCAAATTTGACTCAATACTCTATACATTTCAAAAATGAGGCCTTTATCACAGAAATCCATTGCAAAAATTCTTTCTCAGTTTTCTGCTTCCCTCCTAATCTTGGTTGCATTGGCTTTGTTTGTGCAAAATCCTTTGAATTTAGTTCTATCAGAATTATCCATTTTGCACTTCATACTATTTTCTAATTCTTGTTTGGTCATAAATTTCTCCATTCTCCATAAATCGCACAAACACACTATTAATTGCTCTCCTAATTTGTTTATAATATCAACATTTATACTTACAACATGTGTCCATTTGGACTTCATTCTTGTGTATGGTGTCAGGCATTTGTCTATGCCAAGTTTCTGTCACACTGTTATCCAATTTTACCAACAGTTTTTCCAAACAGTGAATTCTTATCCCAGAATGTGGGGTTCTTGGGTTTGTCAAAGAGTGGCCTGCTATGTTCATCGACTACTGTGTCTTGAGTACCTAACCTATTCCACTGATCTACCCCTCCATTTCTTAGCCATCATCAAATGATTTTGATGGTTGCTGCTTTATAATACAAATTGATTGCTGGTAGTGCTAGGCTACCTTTCCTAGCATTTCTTTTCATCATTCCATTGATATTCTGGATATTTTGTGTTTCCATATAAATTTTGATATTATTTTTCTAGTTCTGGATAATAATTTTATGATAGTTTGATTGGGATGGCACTGAATAAGCAAATTAATTTGTTTAGAATTGTCATTTTCATTATATTAGCTCAGCCTACCCACAAGCTACTGATGTTTTTCCGGTTACTTAGATCTGACTTTTTTATATGCGAAAAGTATTTTGTAATTGTGTGCATATAGTCCCTGGGTTTATTTTGACAGGTAGACACCCAGATATTTCATGTCTACCATAGCTTTAAAAGAGTTTTCTCTTTCTATCTCTTGGGCAGATGATTTATGTGGGTTCATTTTGTAACCTGCAAATTTGCCAAACTTGTTTCAAGTTTTTTTTTTTTTTTGATTCTCTAGGAATCTCTTGCTTGATCACATCATCTTCTAAGGTTGATAACTTAGTTTCTTCCTAGTTCATTCTAATTCCTTCAATTTCTTTTCCTTCTCTTTTTGATAAAGTTAATATTTATAGTTTCATATTGAATAACAGTCATGATAATGGGCATCTTTGTTTCACCCCAGATCTTTTTGGGAACGCATCTAGTTTATCCCCTTTGCATATAATACATACTGATGGTTTTAGGCAAATACTGCTTATTATTTTTAGGAAGGTTCCATTTATTCCTATGTTCTCCAATGTTTTCGATAGAAATGGGTGTTGTATTTTGTCAAAAAGCTTTTTATGCACCTCTTGAGATAATCATGTGTTTTCTGTTAGTTTTGTTTTTGATGTGATCAGTAATGCTGATAGTTTTCCTAATATTGAACCAGCCCTGCCTTCCTGTCATAAAACTTATCTGATCATAATCTATTATTCTCATGATAATTGCTGTATTCTTTCTGTTACTATGTTATTTAAAATATTTGCATCTATTTTCATTAGAGAAATTTGCCTATACTTTTCTTTCTCTGTTTTGATTCTTTCAAGTTGAGTTATCAAAACCACATTTGTATCATAAAAAGAATTTGTTAGGACTCCTTCTCCAATTTTTGGAAATAGTACAGTCTCAGTGCTGATCACTTCTGTATTCATATTTTTGTCTTTGTTCCCATAGTAAGATTCTGTAGTCTTTTCTCTTCTGGTTTGTTTCTTGCTGATTATGATTGCCTTTTTTCTTGGATTTTGAAGTAAATCTCTGCTTCTGGGGGCACTGGGAGTTCTGTCCCACAGTTCTTTTACTGAGAACTTGAGGCTTCATGTGTTGTGGCCTCTGTTTCTTTCTGGTAGAAGTTAGAATGCTGCAGTTTACCTGGTGCTGAGCTAACTGGTGTGCCAAAGCGGAGACAAGGTGAAGTTTTTCTGAGCTTCCCCAGAGGTCACTGAATGAGCTGTGAGGGAGGGGTTGTTTGGCTACAGAAGATCTCCTCCTTTGACTTAGAGCACAGGTAAGGTCAGTGGTTGGTGAACCCCTGTTTGCACTGGTGTCTTCTAATTTACCTGTCTGTGCTAAGGGACACCTTGTGTCCTGGTGTTGATGCTTATGGGCTCCGCCCACCTTAGGCTCAGGATCTCTTCCTGGCTAACTGAGGTTGGGCTAGCTGGGACAGCTCCTGTTATGCACTAGTCCCCTTTAGCCACAGCAAAAGAGTCTCTCCTTGCTGACTGTTTGCCCCTTTGTCTGATCACACTATTCCAGGATTTTTCCTGGGGAAATATTCTCTGGGTTTTTCAAGGTCAACAAGTGGCAGGGGAGAGCACTTATCTGTCATCCTGCCATCTTGGCTCCCAGAAGCTCAAGAAGGCGAATTACAAAGATATAGTCTCAGGAGTGTCTGGTGCTATTACCGGGGGTCCCATGCTTCTCTTTCATTCATTTCCACTGTACACTTCTCCTGTGCTGATATGTTTGAGAAACTAAACCGCTGTTTCTGATTCAGTGTAGCCAATAGTTCCTGTTCAGATTGGCTGTGGCAGGGTCTGTGTTGGTACAGCTTGAACCCAAAAACTACTGTTAGCATTCATCTTTAAATCTTTGAGTTTCACATTCTCTCCCTCCTTCCCCACCCACTCTCATCGAGAAAGTAAGCAATTTGATATAGATCATACATGTATAAACATGCAAAAACTTCCATAACAGTCGTATTGTCAAAGACTAACCAAATTTCCTTTCTCCTGTCCTGCCCTCCATTATTCCATTCTCTTCCTGAACCTGTCCCCCTACAACAGGTGGTATCCCTTCCCCCAATTTGCTGACCTTTCTATTATCCTCCCTTTCCTATTGCTCCCACCTTCCTGCAGGGTAAGATAGATTCCCATACCCAATTGACTGTATCACTCCCTCCTTAAGCCAAACCCAACGAAATTCAGCCTCATTCATTCCTTCTCACCTCCCCATCTTCCCCTCCATTTTAAAAGCTCTTTCTTGCCTCTTTTATGTGAGATAATTTACTACATTCTACTTCTTCCTTTCTTTTTCTCCTAGTACATTCACCTCAAGACTTAATTTTATTTTTTATATGTCCTTTTTTCATATTCAGCTCACCCTGTGCCCTCTGTCCATACACACATATATGTACACACACGTATATACACATATATATGCACATGCACAAACATATACACACATATGTACTTACACACAAACACAACACACATATACATATATGCATATACATATGTGTGTGTGTATATTTCCTCTAACTATCCTAATACTAAGACATGTCTCATGAGTTACAAATACCATTATTTCCAAGTAAGAATTTAAACAGTTCAATTGTAATTAGTCCCTTATGCCTTCTCTTGCCTGTTTACCTTTTCACGTTTCTCTTGATTAGAAGTCAAATTTTCTATTCGGCTGTGGTCTTTTCAACAATAATGTTTGGAAGTTCTCTATTTCATTGAAGTTTCATTTTTTTTCCTGGTGTATTTATTCTCAATTTTTCTGGGTAGGTGATTTTTCATTTTAGTCCTAGCCCCTTTGACCTCTGAAATATCATATTCCAAGCCCTCTTATCCCTTAGTATAGAAACTGCTAAATAGTGTTACCCTGATTTATTTCCACAATAGTTGAATTTCTTTTTTCTCACTACTTGTAATATTTTCTCCTTGAACTCGGAACTCTGGAATTTGGCTACAATATTCCTAGGAGGTTTCCTTTTGGGAAAACCTTGAGGAGGTGATCAGTTTATTCTTTACATTTCTATTTTAACCTCTGGTTCTAGAATATCAGGGCAGTTCTCCTTGATACTTTCTTGAAAGATGATGTGTAAGCTCTTTTTTTAATCACGGTTTTCAAGTGGATCAATAATTTTTAAATTGTCTCCCCTGGATCTATTCTCCAGATCCCTAGGTTTTCCAACAAGATATTTCACATTGTCTTCTATTTTTTTGGTTTTGTTTTCTAACTTCTTGATTTCTCCTTAAGTCATTAACTTCCATCTACTCCATTCTAATTTTGAAGGAATTATTTTTTTCATTGAGCCCTGGACCTCCTTTTCCATTTGGCCAATTCTGTTTTCTAAGGCATTCTTCTCCTCATTGACTGTCTGATCCTCTTTTGCCATATAGATTACTTTATTTTTAAAGGTCTTATTTTCTTTAGTCTTTTTTTTTGGATTTTCTTTAGCTATCTGTTGCTATGTTTTTCATGATTTTCTTGCATCATTCTCATTTTTCTTTCCAATTTTACCTCTACTTCTCTTACTTGATTTTCAAAATCCATTTTGAGCTCTTTCATGGCCTAAGACCATTTCAAATTTTTCATGGAGGCTTTTGATGTAGTAGCCTTGACCTTGCTGTCTTCCTCCAGCTGTATGCTTTAATGTTCTTCCAGTTGTGTACTTTGATATTCCTTGTCATAAGAAAATGCCATTTTCCCCCTTTTTGGTTATCTTCACCATCAATTACTTAACTTTCCATTTCTTTGTTAAGTGAAGAGTGTACTGCCCCAAGTTTCAGAGTTTTTTTTTTTTTATAGTTATTTTTAGAGATATCCAAAGTGGCATGATCAAAGGAAAGGTATTAACTCCTCTCCTGGCCTTCACCCTTGTCTGTGAGTAACCACAAGCACTTCTTTCTGCTTTGGAAATGTGATTAGGATTCTTTCCCCACAACCACCATAAGTTCTGCCACACTAGTGCTTCTCCTCACCCTAAGACTGCTACCTAAAACTGCAATTCAGATCAGCCTCAAGATTCATCCACTGTCTATAGACTGAGAAACTCAGAGGCAGCCTTCACTGCAGCAATTGCTGCTGCTGCACCGGGTCTGGGGTGGGGGCTGGTGCCAGATTACATTCTTCTCTCACCCAGGTGAGAGAGGTTTCCCCTGAGCTTAGAAGCTTTCTTTGGAGTTTATGGTTTCAGAAGGCTGGAAACCACTATAGCTGCTAGTGATTCAGTGCCCTGAGGCCTGCTCCAGTCCTGTGTTGGTGAGGTCCATGCTGGGCTGCCATCCACTGTGAGCCTGATGCAATAGATCCTTCCTGTAAAACTTTCCAATTGTCTTAGGCTAAAAATCTGTTTCATTCTGTGATTTTGTGACTTTTGCTGCTCTAGAATTTATTTAGAGTCATTTCCACATGTCTTTTGATGGGTTTTAGGGTAGGACTCTAGCAAATCCCTACTTCTGCCACTCTGCCCTCTCATTTTTTTTAATAGTAAGAAACAGATGGGTGGATTTTTCTTGCTGGTGTTGTTATTTTTCCTGGTCTTCTCATTGTTCTTCCATGTTAAGAAGCTTCCACAGCAAAATAAGGAATGATTTTCCACCCTACAGCTTCCAAATTCATCATAATGCTTTGATGTACTTTTTTCTGAAAATTAATTCATCTAAAATAGCTTGTTCACTCTGGACATTTTATCTTACCTTTCTTTTCATACTGTCTTTTGTGATTCAGTAAAAATCAATCTTATTTATTTTAGAATCAAATGATCCTTGAAGCCTATTTTTTTCCCCACAACAACCACCACCTAGATATTACTAACAGTTATTACATATTGAATGTGATCTACTTCTCTGGCATTATGCCAAATGTTTAAAGTCAAAGAAATAAGGGGAAATTTAAAAAAAAAAAAACGCATATTAGATACAGAAATAAACATGAAATCCAGCACTCACCTGAGAGAGAACTAGCTAAAGTTGGTGAAACAAACAGTTTGATCTTGTTTCATCTGATTAAGGTCAAATTTCAGTCAGCCTATTCTCAGCAGAAGTACATGCATAATGATTGCTGTCACAAAATGAAATCATGTAAAATTATTGAATGCTCCAAGTAATTCAAAAACCATTATTTGCTTTTATGATTCATATCAAACTGGTCAGGCTGAAACTGGGACTTCTTACCAATTAATTTCTAGGCCCTGTTTTTGGAAGAAGAATTAAGCATTTCCCACTTGGAGTATGTTTTCAAGGTTTTTCATCGGCTGCCTTACTTACCATTTACCAACATCTACTCTCTTTAAAGAAATGAATCAGACCTTCTGTTCACATTCATTTACCATATATATATTTAGAGTAGCAGAAAACTCTGCAAGTAATAGGTAGCTTTCTAGGCACCACTTTTACTGAGGAAAATCTTTATTGTAACATGCACTGTTTCGTTTTTTTTTTTTTTGAGTACTCATTGTGAGAGTACTGTTTACCACCAGATGATTAATTTACCTCACTTTTTTACAAACAGAAAAATCATGTGCCATGAGAAAATGCAAGCAAAACCATGTAGGGTCCTGTTACTGTGAAGAAAGAATGCAGAGGTCTTAGTTTATTCAAAACCAATTGAAACTGCTTCTTGCCAAGTCGTATCATTCCCAAACATTAACAGAAGGACAAATCTCATTTCTGTGACTGCAAGTATTGTCTATGTATGTTATTTTTCCCCTTGACTAAACCCCAGGAGAAACATTTATCTACATAATCATGTTAAGTAAGAAATATTAATTCCAGTTTTCAATTTTCAGTCGTGTTTTTCAGAAACCAAGGCTGTAATTCCAGCCAACTTCATAATTTTGGTCATTGTGGCATAGCAGAAAGAGAGTTGCATATGGAAGTTCGAGGTTTTAACATGACTAGTTTAAAACTTAGCTAATTTTCAACATATATGATCCTTAAGTCCAGGCAACCAAAAACAAAGATTATTTTACTAGTAATTTTCCATTGGATTTTTTTTTTGGCCCCCTTAGTGGCCTATGATTGGAATCTGTTCTCCATATAATAGTCATGCATATCAGTGTACGCAAACTCTAAAGTCTCCTTTAACTCTAAATTTATAATCATATGATCCTAATTTCTGATCAGAACAGGTGCTGGAGATATTTTAATATTTCATGTACTTATAATTTCACCAAAGTGAATAGTAGCTTCACCATTGGAGATTGCAATTATAAGAGACCTAGAAATATGAACTGTTTTTATCATCGAGTCCTAAGCATAGTAATAAGAATAAGAACATAGTTGGTGCTATTGGCAAAAAAGTAGTGCTTGAATACTTCTTGGAGCAATTTTTCTGTTTTAAACATAACCAGAGTCCAATTGCTAATGTTTCCTTTGGTAGACGTTAGCATTACCGACCTTAATAAGAAGAAATATAAAAAGCCACAGGTGAGGCCCTCTGCACTTACTGCTCTAAACTTAGAGCGCCCAGTTCCCACCAGCATCCAGCTGCCCTCCAGAGTCCCCTCCTCTAGCCTCCCAGGCCATCACCATGATTTCCTACAGCTACCGCCAGTCGTCCTCCATCTCCACCCTAGTTTTGGGGAGCAACAACACTATGTGTTTTGGAAGCAGGGTGTTCTGGGCGCCCAGCATCCATGGAGGCTCAGGAGGCCTGGGCATGTCTGTGTCCTGCTTTGTCTCCTGGAGCTTGAGTGGGAGCTATGGGGGCAGCAGTAGCAGTTTCAGCTTGTGCTATGGAGGAGGTGACAGACTCCTGGTGGGCAATGAGATCACCATGTGGAACCTCAAAGACCACCTGGCCTCCTACCTGGACAAGGTGCGAGCCTTGGAGGAGACCAACACTGACCTGGAGGTCAAGATTCAGGATTGGTACCAGAAGCAGGGCCCTGGACCCACCCGAGACATAGTGCCTACATGATGACTAACCAAGACCTGCGAGATAAGATTCTTGGTACCACCATTGAGAACTCAAAGATTGTTCTGCAAATTGACAATGCCCAGCTGGCTGTGGATGACTTCCGCACCAAGTTTGACACTGAGCAGACCCTTTGTCTCATTGTGGAGACTGACATCAATGGCCTATGCAGAGTGCTTAATGAGTTGACCCTGGTCAGGGCTGACCTGGAGATGCAGATTGAAGGCCTGAAGAAGGAACCGGCCTACCTCAAGAAGAACCAAGAAGAGGAAAGAAGTGCTCTGAGTGGGCAGGTGGGTGGCCAGGTTAGTGTGGAAGTGGACTCGGCCCCAGGCATCAACTTGGTCAAAATCCTGATGGACATGAGAAGCCAGTGTGAGGCTATGGTTGAGAAGAACAGGAGTGATGCCGAAGCTTGGTTCACCAGCAAGACAGAGGAGCTGAACCGACAAGTTGCCATCCACATGCAACAGCTCCAGACCAGCAAGCCTGAAGTCACTGACCTCCTGCGCACCCTTCAGGGTCTAGCGATTGAGCAGCAGTCTCAGTTCAGCATGAAAACTGCTCTGGAAAGCACACTGGTGGAAACAGAGGCCTGTTATGGGGTTCAGCTGTCAAAGATACAGGCTCTCATCAGCAACATCGAGGATGTCATTGAGTGACATCCAAGCAGACTCAGAGTGCCAGAACCAGGTATACCTGCAACTCATGGACATCAAGAGTAGGCTGGAGTGGGAGTTTGCTACCTACTGTAGCCTACTGGAGGGCCATGATGCCCAGGACAACATTGTACCCACAACTCCCAAAGCCTTCTGAGTCACAAGAGGCTCCTGGCAATGGAGCGTCCTCGTTACAGGGTCCTCTGAAGGGGAAGTGAGGAAGCAGCCAAGTGAGGGCTCCCACAGTAGAGGATGTCTGGGTGGGAGAGGGTAGCCCCCTGGATGTATTTTCATGTCCTCCCTAATAAAACCTCTGAAAGGAAAAATATAAAGAGAAAAAAGGAATATTGTCCTATTTCACCTGCAGAAGGGCCAGCTTATGCTGATACTTAGGCAAAACTTGAACAATTTTTACCTGAAGAGAAAAGGAGTTAAGTTTCAAACTGAGATCTCAGCCCAAAACACAAAGGCCAGGTTTGTTTTTTTTTATCATTGTCCCCTAGGAATACTGAATCAAAGAAGATGAGAAGGCAGGAAAATGAGCTGCAGGGTAGAGGTCAGGGTTGGATCCAAGAGGCATAACATGAGGAGAGAATGATTATTTTCATGACTCAATTTGTTTCCCCAAATTTTTGGTCTTATGGTTTATAGTAATCCCTGTTTCCTACCCTAAGCCACAATTGGTATCAAGACCTTCTGACTCTAAATCTAGCTTACTTCATGACGTATTCTTGTACCTGGTTATCATAATTTGACAGAATTTTTTCTTCAATTAGCATATTTATTCAGAACATTACCCCATTCTTATATTGTTTGTCTCTCTCCTGAACTTCAGTCATATATCAATGACTGTCTTTTGGATACCATTGGACACCTTAAAATAGATTTCATTTAGACAACTCAAACTCATCAGATTCAAAATAGAACTATTTGTTTTCCCCAACCACTTCTCTCTTCCCAAACTTCCTATTACTTTCTGGAGCATAACCATCTTCCTAATCACTCCAAGCCTACAAATGCATTGTTATTCTTGAAACAATTTATACTCACAACATATATACAATGTATTGCCAAGTCAGTTGTTTCTAATTTTAGGACATCTCTTGTGATTCGCCCTTTTCTGGATCAATATCTTAATTTAGTCCTTTATTGACTTTTGCCTAAAGCATTTCTTTCACTTTCTAACTATTCTCCATACCTTGTCTCCTCCCATTCTATTTCCCACTTGGATACAAAAATAATTTTTTCTGAAGCGTAAGTCTGATCAATGTCACTCAGTGAGTTCTAGTAGAAACCTTTTACATTCAAGAATCAACAAAATTTAAGGCAGTCCTTTAATTGCCATTTAGAGCTCTTCTTACCCTAGGCCATTACTAACTTTGTAGTCTTCACAGTTACTCCCCTCTACATACTCTGATCCAGCCATACTGGTCCTATTTGCCATTCTTTAAACAAAACTTTCCATCTTTCAATTTCATGCTTTTGCACTCATCCACCATACCTAGAAAACTCTACCACTTCATCTCTACCTCTAGTTTCCTTAGATTTCTTCAAGATCCAACTAAAACCTCACTTTCTTTAGGACACTTTTCTAGGTCCCCCCTGTCCCCAGTTAGTAGACACTTCCATTCTTAGATGACTTTCAAACTACTCTGTATATATCACATATTTACCAGGCTTATTTGTATGTTGTATTCCTCATTTGAATGTAAACTTCTTTTAGGCAGACACTATTTTCACCTTTCATTCTGGGGAAATTATTAAGTAATTAATAAAGGCTTGTTCTATGCTGACTGACAGAATTCTCACCGGTCTTTGAAATTTGAGTGAGGTCGATGTATATAGTTAAATGTCATAGAATGTCATATCGATTCTCAGATGCATGGATACAGTAAAATCTATCCTAGTCACTGAACGATCATGTGATATATTACTCTTTGCCATCATGTTCAGAGAGACATCTCTCCTATGTATCATTTTTGTGAGCATGGCTAAGAAAGAGACTCTCTCAACATTTTGCCCTGTGGAATCAGCCCTGTTTTCAACCATGCTTATCTCACTGTACTCTTAGGAACAACAGTTGGCTGGCACTTCATCAGAAAAGAAAACTGACAAGAATTATATTCAGTACACTTAGCCTCGATTCTGTTTATATTCATAAGCTGGTCCTAACTTGTGAATATTCACATCATACTCATTAGTTTGGGTAAGCACTAAGAGAGAGAACAGCTAAATGATCTGACAACTTGGACTTTCTGAGCTGTTTTTATATCATTTCCAAAATCATAGTGATGTTTTACCATCTACAAGACATTTTTTTCCATTCTAGACAATAACAGCAACAATAATAATAATAATAGATTGCATTTATAAAATGCTTACTATGTGCTAGGCTTGTGCTAAAGCTTCATAAATATAATCTCATATGAGCCTCACCAAAAGGCTGGTATGGAGGTACTATTATTATCCCAATTTTACAGATGAAGAAACTGAACAAACAGGTCACACAGCTATTTAAGTGTATGAGGATGGATTTGAACTTATGCTTCTTGATGCTAGGTAGGTGCAGTGTTTTATTCGTTGTGCCTCCTAATTGCCCCCATTGCTCTAGGAAGCTTGCTAGACATATGGACATATGCATATATGGGTGTTTATATACATGTATGTATGTATATGTATATATGCATATGTATTTCTGAAGATATATTCTTGTATTCTAATCATGCTCTATATCAAAAATTGTTTTGGGAGAAAACAAAAGAAAATGAGAGAGGACAAAACAGCCATCATTGAACTATAGTTGAGGGGAATGAATTATCAGTGTATCTAATAAAACAGAAGGAAAAGTTGACTTTTGTCACATTCTACAAAGGCTTATGAAAACAAATCAACAAAGTTCTGAGGGCTAAGGGTGTCACAGAATTAAGCAGTCAGGTAGATTCTTACAAGCAAATGTGTTAATTGTGCTAAATCTCTTTACATTGTAAGTGATTCCTCTGAAGCATATTTTTGGGTAAGGGACTTCTATGGGAGAAGATGGTATATCATGTGCAGGGGTTTCTCCCTTAAGAATGTCCATTCTTATTTAAGCACAAATAATAATCTGAGCCTTCCTACATATCAGGTCTCCTAACTTTGTCTCTATCTCTGTCTCTGTTTTTCTCTCTGTGTCTCTGTCTGTGTCTCTTTCTCTCTCACTCATTCATTCACATATGCACAGAGTTAAAGTGGCTGGAGACAAAAAGACTTATTTTCAGGTGTTGAAGTCAATCACTTTGTGTCCCCGTAAGTACTTGAGTTCTTTGCGACAACATTTTTTCATTCCTTGGGGTTCATCTTCTGACTGATTTATTCATAAATAAAGTCAGTTGGCAGATATGAGTACTATTACTTCTTCTTAAATAGATTTTTTTTCTTCTGAGAAAGGACTACAAGGTACCTTGTGCTTGTTTTTCAGTGATATGAGTCCCAGGAACATCTTGCCTAGAATCCCCATTGGCTACCTTGGAAGAATCTGAGGATGACCTTAGTTGAGTTGTCATAGAAATAACCCTGTGTATGTCACTTGGCAAACTCTGTAGTGGCTATGCTAGAACTATAGAGAAGATTGCCAGAATCCTTATCATGTCCAATAGCAGCAAGTTCATTTTATAGCAATACAGCACCACTTTTTGTTATCCTTAGGCAACAGCTTCCTAAGAGACACTGACAGAACAGAAATATTGCCCAAGAGCCCTAAAGGAAAGAAATGGAGGAAATTTGTTTCTGTGAATCCTGACTCCCAGAAAGTGATTGAGAACACAGACACCTGCCAGTGTACCTGCCAGTGGTCTAGCATAGCTAGTTTAAATCAGCCACTCTATCTTACAAAAGAGGAAACAGAGGACCAGAGGAGTTAAATAGCTTGTCTTAGATTGTCTGGACAATGAAGTAAAAGAGCTATCAAGTACTCTGCTCCCAAGGCCAATATGATTTTCCACTGTACTATGCTACCTCCCTCCAAACCTAAAGCTGATTGCCAAATGCTGTGCTAGTCATTGATCTCCATATTTCTTCTGACCCAAAGGATTAACACTCCCTAGGATTTTAGAGAGAAAAGTCAGTATCAGTGATTGTGTTAGGACTTGAACTTTATATTTTTCATGTATTGCTCTTTTGGGGAGCAACATACTACCACTGGATGAGAGGCAAGTTAGCAAGTTGGTAGAAAGGGGGTAGTTATGACATATAATGTTAAAGTTAATAAGCAAATGAACAAATAAATTATTGGATGGATAATGCATAAATTGATCAATCTTGAAGTTCAATTCCTCATATCCATGCTCATAATCATCACTGTTACTGCCATTGTGAGGTAAAGATTATGAGCTCTCTCTTCTGTTGAGTATTCTTTTCAGGTTGCCAATTCATGACTTCATTTCCTCTGCCCTTGATATTCATTTACTTTTGATTTCATCTGGATAAATATAGGCTAGGAGAATAGGGTCAAAACAAGTCATATTCTTATCCTTCCTTCATACTTTCAGATGGTGTAGGAATGTTCAAAAGACTTGGTCTTTATGATGATCGGATCCATCACTTGCTGAGTGATGGTAAGCAAGTTAGTTAACATCTCTGGTTCTCAGTTTCTGCATATGAAAAATGAAGGCAGTTCACTATGTGACTTTGGCTGTCCCTTCCAGATTTAATAACAAGAATAATGAATTATAAAGTATGATGCATGTAGGAAGCAGACAGAAGAAAACTGATGAAAGATCAGCTTTTGGGTATGAGTAAGCCATAATCTCAATGAAATAATAACTTTGAATAGTTTTTCATGTTAGGTCACCACAGTATGACCAGGGCATAGTGGATTTATGAGGAAAGACAATTAAGGTTTATAACAAACATAATTTTCAGTGGCAAAGAATTGGAAACAAATTAGACACTACTTGATCTGGAAATGTAAAGTAATGAAAAAAGATGTCAGTGAAATCTATTTTAAAATACTGGTAGTTAATATTGTTATATAACTCTTTTAAGTTTGGAAAAGAAGATATATCATATACATATATTACTGTGTGTCTACAGGTGTTTATATTTACACACACCTTATTTATGTACACATGAGGCATTTAGGTGACTCATTTGATAGAGCACTGGGTCTGGAGTCAGGAAGACCTGGGTTCTAATCCAGCCTCAGACCTTCACTAGTTGTATGACTCTGGGAGAGCCAATTTATCTCTGTTTTCCTTAATCTACCATTTTATCTCTGTTTTCCTTAATCTACTGGGAAAGAAAAGAAAAGTTACTCCAGTGATTTTTGTAAGAAAATCCCATATTGGGTCACACATAGTCAGATGTGATTGAACAAAACACATGACATTTGATTCTTACAATAACTCTATAAGATAGGTAATATTATTACCCCCACTTAACAGATGAGGAAATTTAAGGTGGAAAAGATTAAATGTCTAATACATGGTCAAATAGGGAGTCAAGAATTTAAACTTAGACCTCTTAACCCCAGAACTAATTATGTTTTGACTATATCACCTCTCTTGTCTATCATTATGCTGTCTTTCTAAAAATCATTGTAAAGGGAATCATAGGCAGTAGAAAAGTCATGAATCCTTGGGAGGGAAAAAGATGGAGGTGTATTTCTCTCATGTAATGAAAAAGGCCCTGGTATAATCTCTGGAAAACATTTAAAACCCATAAATATGAAACTATCGCATATTTCTGATCCAGTCTCATCAGAATGCTTGTCTTGCTACTCTAGTAATTTGCATATTACTTAATTGCATAATTCATCAATCGACAAACTGTATTGAAGTCTAAATGTTATTTAAAATGTAATCTTTCTAGATAAATACTGTCACAGTTTTCATTTCACTTTTTGATCACTGCACAGAAATGCAATTTTTCCTGTTGAATTTCACTATAGATCACAACCTACTAATATTTTTGGAATGTATTTACTGTATGTCTCTCTAATACATACAAAATTTATATGATCCAATTCTAGGCATCCTCTGTATACGTTTACATTACCTGGCTTTCCTCTTATGACACCCTGGCATTTAGGTCATTTATGAAGCGAACTATCTCAACAAATAGAAAAAAAAAATAGCATAGGATTTCCATATGAGGAGATAGAATGACAGTTTTGAAAAAGCATTGACTGAGACCAGAAGAACTATGTTCATTTCTTGCCTCTGATTTTTCCTATTTGTGTGATTTTAGAAAAAAGTCTCTCTCTTTTAGTTTTAAGGTGTTAAGGACTGTATCTTTATTAATGAATTAATTAATTTGTAGTTTTTTAATTAATTGTTTTAAAAATAGTTTTAGTGATAAATTAGTTTTAAAATTAATTTTTAGTTTTCAGCATTCATTTCAATGAGATTTTGATTTCTAAATTTTCTCCCCATCTCTCCCCTCTGCCTACAACAAGACATCATGCATTCCAATTACCCCTTCCACCAATCTTCCGTCTCTTCTATCACAGCCCTCCCTTCTCTCATTCCCTTTCTCTCTATTTCCTTGTAGGGCAAGATAGATTTCTATACCCCATTGTCTGTATGAAGTAATTTCCCACTTGCATGTATAAACAATTTTTAATATTTGTTTTTAAAACTTTGAGTTCCAACTTCCCTCCCCACTCACCCCCACTGAGAAGGCAAGCAATTCAATATAGGTTATACATGTGTAGTCATGCAAAACACATCCGTAAGAGTCATGCTGAGAAAGACTAACTATATTTCCCTCCATCCTATCTGCCCCCATTTATTCTACTGTATCTTTTGACCCTATTCTTCCTCAAAAGTGTTTACTTCTAATTATACCATCCTCCCATTTACTCCTTTTTCTATCATCCTCCATCACCCACTTATTCCCTTCCTCCCCACTTTCCTGTACTGTAAGATAGATTTTCATACCATAAGACAGATTTTCATACCAAATTGAGTATGCATGTTATTCCTGCCTTAAACCAAATCTGATGAGAGTATGCTTCACTCCTTCCCTCTCAACTCCCCTTTCTTCCCTTCCATTTAACAAGTTTTTCTTGCCTCTTTAATGTGAAAGAAAATTTACTCCATTCTATTTCCCTTTTTTCCTTCTCCTATATATTCCTCTCTCACCCCTTAAATTTAAGATTTTTTAGCTATCAGCTCTTCCTACTCAACTCACCCTGTGCCCTCTGTTTTATATAATCCCTCCAACTGCCCAAATACTGAGAAAAGTCATGTTACAAATATTATTTTTCCATAGAGGAATATAAACTGTGCAACCTTAGTAAGTCTTTATGATTTCTCTTCCCTGTTTATCTTTTCAGGCTTCTCTTCATTCTTGCGTTTGAAAGTGAAAATTTCTATTCAGCTTTGGTCTTTTCATCAAAAATGCTTGAAGGTATTCTATTTCATTGGATAATTATTTTTCCCCTGAAGTATTACACTCAGTTTTTCTGGGTAAATGATTCTTGGTCTTAACCCTAGTTACAATGACCTCCGAAATATCATATTCCAAGACCCCCAATCTCTTTATATAGAAATTGCTAGATCTTGTGTTATGAAGATTTTGTTTCCACAGTACTTGAATTGTTTCTTTTTGGTGTTTTCAATATTTTCTCCTTGACCTGAGAGGTCTGTCCTTTGGCTACAATATTCTTAGGAGTTTTCTTTTTGTTATCTGTTTCAGGAGATGATTGGTAGATTCTTTCAATATCTATTTTACCTTCTGGTTCTAGAATATCAGGGCAGTTTTCCTTGATAATTTCTGAAAAAATGATATATATGCTCTTTTTCTTTTTTATCTTGGCTCTCTAGGCAATAATTTTTAAATTGTCTCTCCTGGATCTATCTTCCAGGTCAGTGGTTTTTCCAATGAGATATTTCATATGGTCTTCTATTTTTTCCTTCTTTTGGTTTTGTTTTATAATTTTATTATCTTCTATCTGCTTCTATAAAGTCATTATCTTCCATCTGCTCCATTCTAGTCTTTAAGGAATTATTTTCTTTAGTGAGCTTTTGGACCACCTTTGCCACCTGACCAGTCTCTCATTTCTGTTCTCAATTTTCCCTTTACTTTTCTTACTTGGTTTTCAAAATCCTTTTTGAGCTTTTCCATAGCCTGAGACTAATTCATATTTTTCTTAGATGCTTTGAAAGATGCTTTGTTTGTATGTTTTGGTCTCCCTTATCACCAAAGTAAGATTCTATTGTCTGATTCTTTTTCTGGTTTTTGCTCATTTCCCAAGCCATTTACTTGACTTTTGAGTTCTTTGGCAAAGTACTTCTCTGATTCCAGGAAGGGCGCATAGTCAGCTTCTTGATCCCCTCACCATCTGTGGGGCTAGAGCTCCAACAACAGCCACTGCCATTGCTTCTGCCCCTGCCACTGCGTTGGCTTCAGTGGGCTCCATCACTCCTTCCATCATACTGGGGGTGACACCAGACCACTCTTCTTTTTCACGCAGGTTCAACAAGTTTTTACCACTGACCTCTTAATTTGACTTTGGTGTTTCGGGATTGTGAAGTCTGAAACTGCGACAGGTGCCAGTGATTCAGTACCCCCTGCCCCAGGCCTGCTCAGATTCTCTCTGTGCTGACGTGACCCACACTGGACTGGGCTCTGCTCCCAAGGCAGCATGATTGATATTTCCCCTACACCTTTCAGGCTGTCTTGGGCTAGAGATTTGCTTCACTCTGTGATTCTGTGGGTCCTGCATCTCCAGAGTTTGTTTGGAGTCATTTTTATAGGTATTTGGCTAGGTTAGGGGGAAAGCTCTAGACATCCCTTTTTCTACTACACCATCTTGCCTCCCTCCCCCCAAAAAAGTCTCTGAACCACCCTAGGCTTCAGTTTCTTCATCTGTAAAATAAGGAAATTAGAGTAGATGGCACCTGAAGTTTCCAAGAGGTCTAGATCTATGATGCCTTAAAGAGGACATATGTGAGATACTTTTTAACTTAGTTTTCTATAAAATAATTTAAATACATGGTTTTGTATAAGACTATCACTGAATATGAATATCAGGAAGCCCTTGTGCCAGAGGTGCTAGTCCTCCCTGAGCACTCCATATACCCCAGACAGATAGTATGCTTCTTGGTAAAAGGCAATCGCTCTAGTGACAGAGAACCTGGGTACAATTCCATTTCCAGTACTTACTATTTGTATGACCTTGAGATATGTAGGGTGGGAACAATTTGTTCCAAAAGCCTTCCATGAAGACTGCTGAAACAGGTGCTGTGGAACTTTCAGAACTTGGTCATTGAAAATACCGGTCATACACTGCATCCCTGGACCATTTCTAGTGGTCTTGATTTTTTTTTCTGCCATTGAACTTTAATGACTCAGGAACAGATAGTGAAACTGTTGACTTTTTGCAACTCTGTGTTACTTAAATCCAATTCATGCACAAGTCAAGACATTGCCACATGATGTCATTTGTCTTCTTTGGGGTAAAATAAAATGAAAAACAACAACACCTGTTTGACCTTAGACAAGTTACTTCTGTGTGAGTCTGAATGTCATCATCTGTAAAGTGAGGGATCTGTCATAGAGACCAGATGGCTTCTGGTCCCTTTCAGCTCTAACTTGATAATCTATTGTCTTATGATTTTATGTCCAATTCACAGTTGTACCAGCTGCTTTTTAATTATATTTTTTTCTGAATCTAAACTACTCCAGGATGTAAATAGACTCAAATGGAGGCAAGTAAGTGACTATACCTGACTGTAAAGGGATGTGAAAGGGCCACAGCTGAAATCTAGTTCTTCAGTTATTTTAGGGGCATTGACTCAACATCGATGGTGGCTGATCCTTTGTAAGATCCTGCCAGATCACAGAGATCAGATAATCTGATCCTATATATTCCTCCTGAAACTTCTCTTGACACAGAGTCAACCTTGTTGAAGCTGTTTTGTAAGTGGCCCTCTGCCAAAAATTGAATAAAAATAAAAATGATGAATTATTTGAAGTATTTCTTGGTGCTGCCCTGTCTTCTCTTTCTATGGTATTCTCCCCACTAATAGGAAATAGTGCCATGTATCCACAAAGGGCTAACTCTATATAGGTTTCTACTTTATGGAAATGACCTAGACTTTAAAATTATCCCTCCTTTATCCCTTAATGTGAGAAGAATTCCAAGTAGGTTATCTGCTGAAACTTATTCAATTAAAGGGAAATCAGACAAATAAAATAAATCCCTATCTAGATTCTCCCAGAGTCACCCTCAGGACTACTGATATAGCTTTCATCACCCTAAGCTTCTCTCTGAAACAAAAGTAAATATTTTTAATATTAGTATTCCTTCAGTGAATGAGATCTGCGTTCTGACTTCCTCTTGCCTTGCTTTCCAATTCTACCCCCACTTGCCCTCCCTCACTCCCCTATATGGGAAAGTTAATAGAATAATATATTTGGACTTGGGTTCAAATCTCTCCTCAGACATTTATTAGTTTTGTGATCATCCCTAAAACTAGGATTGAGGTATAGTAGAATGCATTTGTGTGAAACTCAAAAAGGAACACATCCCTGTGGGTGACATATTGATTTAGAAAACTATAATTTGATATTGTCTATGTTTCATTTCTCATTAATTTTGATGAGCATTTCCTAATCTCATTTAAATCTGGTTCTGGCCACAATTGAAAATATTTGGGCTGTTTTGGATCAGGAGTTGAAAAACTCTGTATTAAAAGATCTCTAAGGCCCCATCCAGCTTTTAATCTATGATTCTAATGATTGTATTTCTAAATCGCTCAGCACTTCTATGTCTATGTGAAATTATAAGCCATGATCTTAATACTTAAACAGATTAAATCCTAATTATACAAACGTCATCAACACATAGGAAACAAATATTAATTAAAATTATTTAAAACCTAAACTATATGGAAAAGACATAGAATTTAGGAGGAAAAAATAATATCAGTTAAGATAATATTCAGAGAATGCTTCATAAGAAATAAATAAAACTAGGATTTGGGCTACAAAATATATGGATAGTTAGGGATGAAGGGGATAATGACAAAAACTTGAGGAAGGAAACAAGTATTTATTGAATCTTCAATGAGAAAGTTACTATGCTAAATGCCTTACAACTATCTAATTCTCACAACAACCTTGCGAGTTAGCTGATTATCCTCATTTTATAGTTGGGGAAACTGAGGTAGTCAGATATTAAGTGACTTGCCCAAGGTCACACAGTGATTAATTATCTGAATCTGAATTTGAATTTAGGTCCTCCTGCCTCTAGGCCTAGCCATCTAACTAATTCTGATGGACATGTGCATTACTTGTACATGCAACCATACGAAGAGAAAAAATAACTGTAGTTTGCAAGAAGTTTGCCAGATAGATAGTACAAACATATGTTTTCCCATTTTACAGAGAAAATTGAGGCTATATTAAGAGGGATATAACTCCTAGGAATGAGGAAATGATAGTCCTTCTGCACTCCACCCTGTTCAAGACTACATCTGGAGTGTTGTGTTTAGCTCCAGCAGCCATCGTTTATTAAGGACATTGTTAAGCTATAAAACTTCATGGAGATGATCTGAAAATATATGTGGAATGAATCTCAGTTCTAAAGACTGGGGATATTTAGTCTAGGGATGCTCTAGTTTAGAATTAGAGGCATTTTGTCTTCAAATGCTTACAAGGCTATCATACAAAGAAAGAATTTGATTTGTGCTATATGACCCTATGTAGCAGAATAATAAGTAACATGACTTTGCATAAGGATAAACCAAGGCTAGATATGAGGGGAAACCCTGCTAACAGAAATATTCAAAAGGACCATGGCTTGTTTCAAGAGATAATGGAGTCCTACTCATTAGAAGTCTTCAGATTGAATATGGATGACTTTTAGTAGAGACTATGGGAGGGGGGAACAACTTTTAGGTATAAGTTGGATTACATGAGCACTGTGATCACTTTCAACTTGGAATTCTTTCATTCTCTGACTGATCCAGTCACATAGTTAGGAATTCCACTCAAACCTCAGTCTTTTGACTTCAGTCCAATGCTTCTCATCATGAAATGGTGTCAATGTGACAAGATTCTCTGCAGTCCTCTCAAATTTTCTTTCTTTTCTGACTTGTGCACAAAAGAGGCAGTTCTCCATAAGTTTCCTGTTAAATATGGTATGCCTTGCTTTACAAAGTTGCCTGGCCAACTTTGAGGCTTATGGGTACATATTGTAGTTGCATATTCTTGTACACAACTGTGCCCATTCTATTAAATCTGGTAGCAAAAATAATGATAATTACCATCATCACTATAAGGAACTAGTATTAATATAACACTTTAAGATTTGTATAACATTTTGTATGTTTTGTCATTTGATCCAGATGATTTGGTCCCCATCAAATAAATTATATTATTATCTCCATTTAACAGATAAAGAAACTGAGGCACAGACATGCTAAGTGATTTGACCAATGGCACATAGTCAGTTAGGTGATGCAGTAAATAGAAAGAATACTGATCTTGGAGTCAGGAAGACTTGAGTTCTAATCCAGCCTCAGACACTTACTAGCTGTGTGATCCTGGGCAAGTCATTTAATCTCTTTTGTCTTCACTTTCCTTGAGTATAAAATGGAGATAATAACATTTATATCCCCAGATTGCTGAGAGGATAAAATGAAATTATATTTGTAAAGCATTTAACACAGTGTGTGGCACACAAGAGATACTATATAAATGTTCATTCTCTTCTGCTGTACTCTGGGGGTTCTTTAAGCAGATGCTTCTAGGTCATGATATAATATTAAATGAAACTCTGGTAAGCTAATTAGTGAAAAAGAAAGACCCATGATGGTATCTGTTTCTTATAAACTTGGGTCAATCAGAAATGTCACAGCTCTAAGGGCCCACCTTCTAATAGAGAATACAACAGGGAAAAGGCATAGTTATGGCCATGATCTCATTACTGCATAGCAACCCATCAATTAATCAATAAACATATATTTAGTTCTTACTATTTGTCAGTCCTTGTGCTAAGCACTTGGGGTACAAAAAGAAGAAAAGGATAGTCTTTACCAGAAAGGAGCTTACCATCTAATGGGGAAGACAATAAGCAAACAAAAATGTACAAAACAAGCTGCATATGGGATAAATGGGAAATGATTAATGGAGGGAATGCACTTGAATTATGGTGGTTTAGAGAAGTTTTCCTGCAGAAGGGTTTTAGATGGGACTCAATGGATGGCAAATAGGTCAGTAGTTAGAGAAGAGGAGGAAGAGTGTTCCAGGCATGGAGAGACAGACAGAAAAAAAATGCCCAGAGCTTAGAGATGGAATATCTTGTTTCTCGAGTAGCCAAGAGGTCAATCTGACTGAATTCAAGAGTACATCTCATGGAATAATATGCCATCGTCATCTAGGCTAATAAAACAAAATAAATAGAAATGACATTCTGCCTCTCTCACCTGTTCTCTTTTTATGATTAAATACAATTAAGTAATACTTGGGGTATAACGACAGCATGATATTGTTAGTACATGGGGCAATTACATTAGGAAAAAATCACAGTATTAAAATTTCAGTTATAAGGAAACGGATAAATCAGCAAGTGATCCTTTAATTTTACCAAAGTATTCTTTGCTTTGCCAATATATTCACTACATGTTCTTTTCAATACTAAGTGCACTCCCCTAGTGTACTTAAAATATAATTCAATTTAACAAAATATGATTTGCAAGCAAAATTTCAGTAGCTTGCCAAGACTGCAGAAACTGACATATCCCTGTAATTTGCTTGGGGAGCTCAGTATCTCTTTCCTACAATAAGACTGCATTATGTTGCATTGATTACAGGACAGGGAAACAGTCACTTGCTAAATGGGACTATGGTAGCCAGACAGAGTTGGTGTACCTTGAAAGGAATTCTTACATTGACCCTAGGAGAATCTCAGTTCTAGTTCTATCTTCCCACTAGAGTTCATGTTACTGGTTGTGAGTTATGGATATTTATGGCATTTCATTCAGAACCAAAAGGCTCTGTTCCCAAACTTTCTCTTAGTCATAGACATATATCATAAATGCTGATAAAAAAATGGTAGCAGTAGTGATCCTGTGCAATCATCTTTCTTCCCATCCCCCATTCTCTACTGCCAACCCAACTGCTTTGTGCCCTTCATTGGAACTACATTACCTTCATATATTATGTCTAGGAAGAACTTTACTAGGAAAGTGCTCTAATAGTTTATCTCATTTAATTTTAACAAGAGACCTATTGAAAGAGCTAAAGGGGATAACATATTTTCCCTTTAAAAATAAGGAAACAGGGGGAGGAGCCAAGATGGTGGAATAGAAAGATATACATATGCTAGTTCCTAAATCACAGCCCATAAAATGCCTGTAAAGAAGAACTTCCAACAAATTCTGGAGCAGCAGAAGCCACACAGCAACGGAGTGGAGGAGAGTACTGTTCCAGAGAGAACTGAAAAACCAACACCAAAGGTCAATCGAGCACCAGACCCAGAGTAGAGCCCAGCCCTGCCTTGGTCGTGGCACCGAAAAGAGAATATCCAAGCAGCCTTCAGGGACAGAATCTCCAGTGGCCGTGAAGGTCCCTCCACCCACAAGTCCCAAAGGTTAGTGAGAGAGACTTTTTGGCTGGTTGAGAGGGGAGCAGGGTGTCTCCATAACTCAGGCCCCCTCAGGAGACAGCAGTGGAGGCAGCAGTGGACAGGAGCTCCCAAAGCAGGAAGGAGCCCGGATCCATTATTGAAGATCTCTGCATAAATTCCCTGAGGGAACTGAGCACCTGGTGGTTGCCTTGCCCCCACCCAAGCAACTGAACTTAATCGCACCCTGAATAGCAGCCCCACCCCTGATGAAAGCACTGAGACTAGGGAACAGCATTTGAATCTCAGACCCCAAACACAAGCTTGGAGAATCTGGAGGCAAAATAAGTGTGGAGAGGAATCTCAGAAGTCAAGTAACTGTCTGGGAAAAAATAAGACAATAGAAGGTTACTTTCTTGGTCAACAGATATCTCCTCCCTTCCTTTCTGATGAGAAAGAACAATGCTTACCATCAGAAAAAGACATAGAAGTCAAGGCTTCTGTATTCCAAACATCCAAAATAGATATCCAATGGGCTCAGGCCATGGAAGAGCTCAAAAAGTATTTTGAAAATCTAGTCAGGAGGAGGAAAAACTGGGAAGAGAAATGAGAGAGATGCAAGAAAAGCATGAAAAGCAGGTCAACACCTTCCTAAAGGAGACCCAAAATATGCTGAAGAAAAATAACACCTTGAAAAATAGGCTAACTCAATTGGCAAAAGAGGTCCAAAAAGCCAATGAAGAGAAGAATGCATTAAAAAGCAGAATTACCCAAAGGGAAAAGGAGGTTAAAAAAATCACTAAAGAAAATAGTTCTTTCAAAATTAGAATGGAATAGATGGAGGCTAATGACTTTCTGAGAAACCAAGAAATCACAAAACAAAACCAAAAGAATGAAAAAATGGAAGAGAATGTGAAATATCTCATTGGAAAAACAACTGACCTGGAAAATAGATCCAGGAGAGACAATTTTAAAATTATGGGACTACCTGAAAGCCATGACCAAAAAAAAGAGCCTAGACATCATCTTTCATGAAATTATCAAGGAGAACTGCCCTGATATTGTAGAACTAGAGTGCAAAATAAGTATTCAAGGAATCCACTAATCACCGCCTGAAAGAAATCCAAAAAAAAAAAAACTCCTAGGAACGTTGTGGCCAAATTCCAGAATTTCCAGGTCAAGGAGAAAATATTGCAAGCAGCTAGAAAGAAACAATTCCAGTATTGTGGAAATACAATCAGGATAACACAAGATCTAGCAGCTTCTACATTAAGGGATCAAAGGGCGTGGAATATGATATTCCAGAAGTCAAAGGAACTAGGACTAAAACCAAGAATCACCTACCCAGCAAAAGTGATTATAATACCTCAGGGGAAAAATGCTCTTTCAATGAAATAGAGGACTTTCAAGCATTGTTGATGAAAAGACCAGAGCTGAAAAGAAAATTTGACTTTCAAGCACAAGAATCAAGAGAAGCATGAAAAGGTAAACAGCAAAGAGAAGTCATTAGGGACCTAGTGAAGTTGAACTATTTACATTCCTGCATGGAAAGACAATATTTGTAACTCTTGAAACTTTTTGCAGTGCCTGGGGAGTTGGTGGGATTACACACACACACACACACACACACACACACACACACACACACACACACACACACACACAGAGTGAATTGAATAGGATGGGATCATATCTTTAAAAAATGAAGTTAAGCGGTGAGAGAGAAATGTATTGAGAGGAGAGAGGGATAAATGGAATGGGGCAAATAATCTCTCATAGAAGAGGCAGGCAGGAGACTTTTTAGTGGAGGGAAAAAGAGGGAAGGAGAGAGAAAAACATGAAGCTTACTCTCATCACATTTGACCAAAGGAAGGAGTAAAATGCACACTTCTTTTGGTATGAAAACCTATCTTATTAATACAGGAAAGTTGGGGAGAAGGGGATAAGCAGGGTGGGGGTGAGGATGGAAGGGAGGGCAGTGAGAGGAGGGAGCAATTTTAAATCAACACTCTTGGGAAGGGACAGGATAAAAAGAGAGAATAGAAGTAATGGGGGGCAAGATAGGATGGAGGGAAATACAGTTAGTCTTACACAACACGACTATTATCGAAGTCATTTGCAAAACTATACAGATATGGCCTATATTGAATTGCCTGCCTTCCCAAAGGGAATGGGTGGGGAGGGAGGGATGGGGAGAAGTTGGAAGTCAAAGTTTTAGGAACAACTGTTGAGTATTGTTCTTGCTACTAGGAAATAAGAAATACAGGTAATGGGGAATAGAAAGTTATGTGACCCTATAGGACAAAAGAGAAGATGGGGGCAAGGGAAGGGAGGGATGATAGAAGAGAGGGCAGATTGATGATAGGGGAAATTGGAATGCTTGGTGTATTGGGGTAGGGGACAAATGGGAAGAAAATTTGGAACCCAAAATTTTGTGAAAATGAATTTAAAAAGTTAAATAAATTAAACAAAAAAAATAAGGAAACAAGCTAGAAAGATTCAGTAATTCCCTTAAGATCTTACAATTAGCTAATGGGAGAGGAAGGGAGGAGGGAGTAGGGAGAGAGGGAATATAATTATCTAAGTTATATGGTAGTGATTGAAGAAAACCGAAAATAAATAAAAGTAATTAATTGAAAAATTTTGCATTTGCTTCATGGAGTTTACAACTGAGCAGAGGGAATCTTACATATACATAAATATGAAATGTCATAAATAAATACTGCCTACATGGTAAGCATATTATACAGAATGGATTTCAAAATGAGTCTCAAAGAAGATAAGGTATAATGTGCAAACCAAGAAAGAAAATATAATTTCTACCTGGAGAAATCAAGGAGGACTTCCAGAAGAAATATGGTTTGCAAAAAAAGAATACTGTTCAAAAAAGTAGACCTGTACAGATCATCTACTCTTAGGGAGGACTGTGGGCAAAGGTATCAAACTTAAAAAACGTTGTATATGTACAAAGGCTGGAATCCTCTGGTGCGTTATTTACTAGCTCTGTGACCCGAAGCAAATCACTTTTCTGAAAAGACTCAGTTTCCTTATCTGTCAAATGGAGAAAATGTCATGTGTTCTGATTACAACTAGAGATTCTGTGATGGTCCAAAGAGATAAAGAATATAGGATACATCATAAGTTGTAAAATGTCTTTCAGAAATAGTTTCTGTTACGGTTACAGTATTTAACTCTGTTTCTATATTATTTCTTTTTTTTATTTTACATTTTATTTTTTTTTAATGTTTTACAATCATTTCCTTAAAGTTAAGATTTTATCCACCCCACCCTTCCCACAATACCCCCCTCCCTCCCCATGACAGCATACAATTCTGTTTAGGTTCTACATAAACTTTCCTATTGAGCACATTTTCACTATATACATGCTATGTAGTCGAACTAAAATAAATGGAAGAAATCATATAACAAATCAACATATAATAGACTGAAACCCACCCACACACAAACATGATCTGCTACATTCTGCAAGTGACTTCCATATTTCTTTCTCTGAGTGTGGAAGGCATTTTGCCTTAGAAGACCGACATTAGGATTTTTTTTTTTTCTCAGTAAGTTCTTGTGTTATTACAAAGTTCCAAGTCTACCAGAAAAAAACTCTCGCACACTGTGGTCGTTACTGTGCACAAAGTTCTCCTGGTTCTGCTCCTTTTGCACAGCATCAGATCATATAAGTCCTTCCAGGCCTCCCTGAAGTCTTCTTGTTCGTCATTTCTTATGGCACAATAGTACTCCATTACATTCATATACCATAATTTATTCAGCCATTCCCCAATTGATGGGCATCCCCTTGACTTCCAGTTTTTGGCTACCACAAAGAGAGCTGCTATAAATATTTTTGTACACTTGGGACCCTTTCCCGTTTTTATAATCTCTTGGGGATACAATCCTAGTAGCGATATTTCTGGGTCAAAGGGTATGCACATTTTTGTAGCCCTTTGGGCATAGTTCCAAACCGTTCTCCAGAAGGGTTGGATGATCTCACAGCTCCACCAACAATGAATTAGTGTTCCAACTCTCCCACGTCCTCTCCAGCATTTATCATTTTCTTGTTCTGTCATGTTTGCCAATCTTACAGGTGTGATGTGGTACCTCAGAGTTGTTTTGATTTGCATCTCTCTAATCAATATTGATTTAGAGCACTTTTTCATATGATTATAGCTATCTTTGATTTCTTCCCCTGAAAATTGCTTCTTCATATCCTTTGACCATTTATCAATTGGGGAATGACTTGGATGGTTATATATTTGAGTCAGTTCTCTATATATTCTAGAAATGAGGCCTTTATCCCCGAGCTTAGCTGTAAAAATTTTTTTCCCAATTTACTACATCCCTCCAAATTTTGGTTGCATTGGGTTTGGTTGTGCAAAAACTTTTCAGTTTAAAGTAATCAAAATTATCCATCTTGCATTTCATAATGCTTTCTATCATTTCTTTAGAAAAAAATTCTTCCCCTCTCCATAAATCTGATAAATACACTATACCTTGCTTCTCCAGTTTATTCATGGTATCAATCTTTATACCTAAATCATGTACCCATTTGGACTTTATTCTTGTGTATGGTGTCAGGCATGGGTCTATGCCTAATTTCCGCCACACAGTTAACCAGTTTTCCCAGCAATTTTTGTCAAACAATGAGTTCCTATCCCAGAAGCTGGGATCTTTGGGTTTATCAAACAGGAGGTTGCTATATTCCTTGCCAACTGTGTCTTGAGTGCCAAGCCTATTCCATTTGTCTACCCCTCTGTTTCTTAGCCAATACCAAGTGGTTTTGATAATTGCTGCTTTATAATACAATTTGAGGTCTGGTAGTGCTAGGCCACCTTCCCAAGCATTTCTTTTCATTAGTCCCTTTGATATTCTGGACCTTTTGTTTTTCCAAATGAATTTTGATATTATTTTATCCAGCTCTAGAAAATAATTATCTGATAGTTTAATTGGTATGGCTCTAAATAAGTAGATTAATTTAGGTAGAATTGTCATTTTTATTATATTAGCTCGGCCTACCCATGAACAACTGATGTTTTTCCACTTACTTAAATCTGACTTTATTTGTGCAAAAAGTGTCTTGTAATTGTGTTCATATAATCCCTGGGTTTGTTTTGGCAAGTAAACTCCTAAGTATTTTATAGTGTCTACTCTAGCTTTAAATGGGATTTCTCTTTCTATCTCTTGGTGTTGGACTTTGTTGCTAATATATAGGAATGCAGAAGATTTGTGTGGGTTTATTTTGTAACCTGCAACTTTGCCAAAGTCGTTTATTATTTCAAGTAGCTTTTTACTCGAATCTCTGGGATTCTCTAAATATATCATCATATCATCTGCAAAGAGTGATAACTTAGTTTCTTCTTTGGCTATTTTTATTCCTTCAATTTCTTTATCTTGTCTAATTGCTACCGCTAACATTTCTAGTACCATATTGAATAATAATGGTGGTAATGGGCATCCTTCTTTCACCCCTGACCTTATTGGAAATGCCTCTAGCTTATCTCCATTGTATATAATGCTTGCTGAAGGTTTTAGGTAGATACTGCTTATTATTTTATGGAAAGTTCCCTTTATTCCTATGTTCTCCAGTGTTTTTAATAGGAATGGGTGTTGTATTTTGTCAAAAGCTTTTTCTGCATCAATTGAGATAATCATGTGGTTTTTGTTGGTTTTGTTGTTGATATGATTGATAATGCTAATAGTTTTCCTAATATTGATCCAGCCCTGCATTCCTGGTATGAAACCTACCTGATCATAATGTATTATTCCCTTGATAAGATGCTGTATTCGTTTTGCTAAAATCTTGTTGAAAATTTTTGCATCTATATTCATTAGAGAAATTGGTCTGTAATTTTCTTTTTCTGTTTTATCTTTTCCTGGCTTGGGAATCAAAACCATATTTGTATCATAGAAAGAATTTGGGAGTACTCCTTCTTCCCCAATTTTCCCAAATAGTCTATATAGTATTGGAATTAACTGTTCTTTAAAGGTTTGATAGAATTCACTTGTGAATCCATCTGGTCCTGGAGATTTTTTCCTAGGGAGTTCATTGATGGCTTGTTCAATTACTTTTTCTGAGATGGGGTTGTTTAAGTATTCAATTTCCTCTTCTGTTAATCTGGGCAATTTGTATTTTTTAAAATATTCATCCATCTCATTTAGATTATCGAATTTGTGGGCATAAAGTTGGGCAAAATAATTTCTAATTATTGTTTTAATTTCCTCCTCATTGGAGGTGAGTTCACCCCTTTCATTTTTAATATTAGTAATATGATTTTCTTCTTTCTTTTTTTTAATCAAATTCACCAAAGGTTTATCAATTTTATTAGTTTTTTCATAAAACCAACTATTGGTTTTATTTATTAATTCAATAGTTTTCTTAATTTCAATTTTATTAATCTCTCCTTTCGTTTTCAGTATTTCTAATTTGGTATTTTCTTGGGGATTTTCAATTTGCTCTTTTTCTAGCTTTTTCAGCTGCATACCCAAGTCATTGATCTCCTCTTTCTCTATTTTATTTATGTAGGCATTCAAAGATATAAAACTTCCCCTAAGAACTGCTTTTGCAGTATCCCATAAGATTTGGTAGGTTGTCTCATTATTGTTATTCTCTTGAATGAAGTTGTTGATTGTTTCTATGATTTCTTCTTTAACCCATTCCTTCTTTAGGATTAAATTATTTACTTTCCAACTGATTTTTGCTTCATCTTTCCATGGCCTTTTATTACATATGATTTTTATTGCATTATGATCTGAGAACGATGCACTGATTATCTCTGCCTTTCTGCACTGGATTTTAAGATTTTTATGTCCTAGTACATGGTCAATTTTTGTAAATGTTCCATGTACTGCTGAGAAAAAGGTATATTCCTTTCTATTCCCATTCAATTTTCTCCAAAGATCTATCATATCTACCTTATCTAGAGTTTTATTTACCTCCTTATCCTCTTTCTTGTTTATTTTGAGGTTAGATTTATCAAGTTCAGAAAGAGGGAGGTTGAGGTCCCCCACTAGTATAGTTTTGCTGTCAATTTCTTCCTTCAACTCCCTCAATCTCTCCTCTAAGAATCTGGATGCTATACCACTTGGAGCATACATGTTTAGTAATGATATTGCTTCATTGTTTATGGTGCCTTTTAGCAGGATATAGTTTCCATCCTTATCCCTTTTGATTAGATCTATTTCTGCTTTTGCTTTGTCTGAGATTAGGATTGCTACTCCTGCCTTTCTTACATCAGCTGAAGCACAATATATTCTGCTCCATCCTTTAACCTTTATCCTATGTGTATCCCCCCGTTTCAAATGTGTTTCTTGTAAGCAGCATATTGTTGGATTATGGCTTTTAATCCATTCTGCTATCCATCTCTGTTTTATGGGAGAATTCATTCCATTCACATTCACAGTTATGATTACAATCTGTGCATTTCCCTCCATCTTCTTTTCCACCATTTGTGCTTTTAGCTCTGCTGTCTCCCTTCCCCTCCTCACTAGTATTTACTTTTCACCACCTCCTCTTTCCACCTTCCCCTCTTTCTTTTAGCCCCCCTCCCTTTTACTCCCCTTTACTCTTATTGCTTCTTCCCTCCCTTTTGCCTCCGTCCCCTTTCTTCCCCCTTCCCCTCCCACTGCTTATAGAGCTAGTTAGGATTTTCTACTTTAGTTTATTGTTCTGTCCTTTAAACAAATCCGATGAGAGTACCTCTCACACAATGCTCATCTCCCTCCCCTCTTTCCCTCTACTATGATTTTGTACTTCTTCTTGTGATGTAATTTGCCATTTTCTGCTTCCTCCTTTTCACACCTCCTTTTACACTGCCTTCTCATACTTAAAACACATTTTTTATCATGATATCATTTACTTTATACTCGTTCCCCCTATGCTTATCCCTTTTATGTTTCTTAATAGACGCACAGTTCTCAAGATAAACAGATATCATCTTCCCTTATAGGGAGGTGAACAACTTGCCCTCATTGAGTAGCAAGTTGTTCCCCCCTCCCCCACTGTTTACCTTTTTATGATTCTCTTGAGACCTGCATTTGAAGATCGAATTGTCTATTAAGTTCTGGTGTTTTGGTCAGGAAACTCTGGAAATCCCTTACTTCGTTGAATGACTTTCTCCTTGCTTGAAATGTGATGCTGAACTTTGCTGGGTAGTTGATCTTTGGTTGCAGTCCCAGCTCCTTTGCCTTACGGAATATTAGGTTCCAATTCTTTCGATCTTTTAATGTAGAAGCTGAAAGGTTCTGTGTAATCCTGATTGTATCTCCTTGATATTTAAATTGTTTCTTTCTGGCTGCTTGTAATATTTTCTCCTTCACTTGATAGCTCTGGAATTTGGCAACTATATTTCTTGGGGTTTTGAGTTTGGGGTCCCTTTCAGGAGGGGAACGGGATTCTTTCGATGACTATTTTGCCTTCTGAATCTAGTACTTCTGGGCAGTTTTCCTTGATGATTTCCTGGAAGATATTGTCCAGGCTCTTTTCTCCATCCTGGGTTTCTGGCAGGCCAATAATTCTTAAGTTTTCTCCTCTGGATATATTTTCCAGGTCAGTTGTTTTTCCAATTAGATATTTTACATTTTCTTCTATCTTTTCATTCTTTAGATTTTGTTTGACTGATTCTTGTTGTCTCATTGAGTCGTTAGTTTCTACTTGCCCAATTCTAATCTTCATCACATTGTTTTCTTCTGTTAATTTTTGTATCTCTTTTTCCATCTGCCCAATTTTTCCTTTAAAGAAGCTATTTTCTCCTGTTAATTTTTGTACTTCCTTTTCCATTTGGCCTTTCAGGAATTTATTTTCTCCAGTTAATTTTTGAACTTCTTTTTCCATTTGTTCAATTTTCCTTTTCAGGGAGATGTTCTCATCAGTGAATTCTTTCTTAATAATTTTAAAATCATTGGCCAGTTTATCTTCTATTTCCTTCTTCAGCTGTTCCAGGAGAGCTGCTTGTATTTGCGAGTAGTTCATAGTCCCTTCTGAAGTTTCAGATGGAAGTACTGTCTCAGCTGTGACCTCTTTGGGACTTGTATTTTGGTCCTTATCCCCATAGAAAGATTCTATGGTTCTTTCGGCCCTCTTCTTTTTCCTGTTCATGATTTTGATTGAGTGTTGTGGCTTCTGGTTCTTTCAGTCAGAAGCTAGAGAACTTTTTGCTGAGCTGATGTGTGAAAAAGCTAAAAGCAGGTATTTGTTTGGTGTTTCCCTGATCAGCCTGTTTCTATATTATTTCTGACTCTCAGATTATTTCCTAGCTTTTGCCCTGTGCGTCTGTCTTGGCTTTTGGCTTCACCACATCTCTGGGAACTAATTATCAGGATAATATATGTTTCACTACTCTGTCTTGATCTTTGAATTCTATGGACTTCACAGATTCAAATTGTCCCCTTGCCCACACCTCACCACTTATTCTCAAACTACACCTGACTCTGCCTTCGGTAAACATTTCTGTTGTTCAGTCAATTCAGTCCTATCTGACTCTATATAACCCCTTTTGAGATTTTCTTGACAAAAATCCTGGAATGGTTTGTCATTTCCTTTTTCAGATCATTTTACAGATGAGGCAACTGAGGCGAACTGGTTAAGTGGCTTTCCCATGGACACAGAACTAGTAAATATCTTAGGCCAGATTTGAACTCAGAAACTTCTTCCTAACCCTGAGCCTGGTACTCTATCCTCTGTGTTACCTGGCTGTCCCGGTAAACACCTCTAGAAAAGTTCAAATAGATGTTAAAAGAAAATATGCATAAAACATTGTATTTTTCTTTCTCACAGAGGGCACATCTCCCTTATAGATTGTGAACACCATTTTCTAGAGAGAAAATGAAATGTGGATGATGATAATCTTCCCTATAGCAGGTACCTGATGTCCCTTCAAATGAAATCCATACTTTTAAAGGCTACAAAGTAGTTGGTGAATTGCAGCTCTGCAGTACTCATTTCTAATCTGAAACAAACCCATTCACTGTTCTGACCTCTGTTGCTCCCATTGCAAGGAATTGGATGAAATTCATTTTGGTCTATCTCTGCTGGCAATGATACCTTGGACCTATATAAACCAAGAAAACTGACAAGGTCTGGATAAATCCCCACCCAATTTCAATTCACTCAGTTATTGAGTGTTGCCTAGAGTTCAATCTGAAAATTTCTTGTACATTCCTTGGACTTCAGAAATTAATATACAAATTGTGCTTTTTAAGTATATCCCAGGTTTTGTTGAAATTTATAATTGTTTTATTTTTTGCTTGCTGAAAAGTTACATTTCAACGATATACTAAAATTGCATATGCCTTTAAAACTGTCTGGTCATTTTCTGTGTACTCTCAAGCATTCTTTTAAAAAAACGTTAAAATTTGTATGTAATAATTAGTGAGTCATCGAAATATTTCTATTAACATTATTGACTTCCTGTCCAAGGAATGTAAACATCTAAATAATTGGTGCAATATTTCCTTTTGTTTGAAAGTTTTTAACATTGTTGTAATTTTTGCAATGCTGGCAAAATGTTGTGAATTTTGAATTTATATACACATATGTATATACATACATTTGTATACACACAAATGTAAGTATTTATGTCTAGGAAAATAAAAAAAAATGAAAACAAACCAGTAACCCTGTAGTCAGAGTTGGGTAGCCTGGCATATTTCATAAAACTATGGATATGGAACTAGAATGTACTTCAGGGTTCATCATAATCCAAATCTCTCATTTTACAAATGAGGAGACTGAAATCCAAAGAAATTAGATAATTTGACGATGGTCACATATGTTGCTAAATTTTTATGGGAAAAAGTGAAAGTTACAGGAAAATCCTTCATCTGCAAGATTAGGATATGTTTTCTCCTTTTTGTGACTTATACCATGTAAATAAGAGCTCAATTAACAGCTACTAAGAAACAAAAGACATCGACAAAAAGTTAGTTTTTTGTATAAAAATTCTGGCTTGGCCCCTTAGCAGCTTATTATTGCCACACTAGTGAGTAACAATGAATGAAGAAAATGGAACTAGAAAAAAATTCTGTATTAGCAGCTGTATAAACAATAAGCTAGGGAGAAATATATTGAGAACAGCAACAGTGAGTTTAAGTTTTACCTATGTGAAAGCAAATATAGGTTGTTTCAGGACAATATGTGTTCTTGGTTGACTTAGATCCCATAAATAAAGGAATCTTTTCTGTTCTCAGCTTGGAACTGGATCCTAAGTTCCTCACTCATACCCATTTCCACTTTCTACCTTCCACTAATTGGAATCTTCCACTATTTGGAACCTTCTACTATTGCTTTTCCCATCTCTTCAACTCTGACTTTTGGGAAGCAAATATATCTCCTCTCATTCTAGTCACTCCATAACTCCTCAGTCAGAATATCATCTAGTATTGAATATACTGTATGGAATTTGTTGGAAAAGATGCATCAGACTCAGGATTTATTCGATATTATTTCAGTTTTCTACAGAAACTTTCCCTTTCACCAAATTGTTACGTTTGTGCTGGGCCTTTTGACTAAAAGGATGTGCCTGGATGTGTTAAAGCTTTCATTTACTTCAGCTCAGCTTGTTTCCCAGGCTTTAAGAAAGAGGTTGAGTCTGTGAGTTCTCTACCTCCCTGCTTGCCTCTCATTTCCTTCAAACCTCTGTTCACACATCTGGCTTAATGTGAGGCAATAGTGCCAGGATTCTGTCACATGGGCACAGAAAACAGAAATGAGGAAATGTTTTGTACTGAATCTCCTACAGAGCTATCAACTCATTTTATTCTTAACCCTTCTCCAGAGAAACTACTGTTAGAATATGCAATTTATAATTGTTGGTAGTGAATATACTAATAAAACACCCCCTCCCCTCCCTCCACCTTTTGTTATATAAAGTTCTTTGGGGTAGCTAATCTAATTATTTTAGGGGAACAAAAATACTAACCATACATGTACACAACTGCTTCATTTCTGCTTTCCTCTTCCCATAGTCTTTTGCTGCAACATTAGAAGCAACATTAAGTTGATAGACTGGGGATGTGTCTCTGAGATCATGTGTTTTGGGGGCATGCTTTCTAAAGAGTTGCAATGTTCTCTGTTATGTTTGAGGCTGGCCCCCTACAAGCCCTTCCACCTGTAGGAATGCTTACTTTCAATGCTCTACTGAAGGACTGCCTCTCTGTTTTCAATTATTTCACCTCACACTGATAAATTCCTTCTCGAACACCTCATAAAATACAAATAAAAAGCTCCTAAATATAATAATCATCAATTGCTACTTCACTTTCTAGGGATTAGTTAGGGGCATAATAACAAGTATTCCCACACATTTTCACATCCAAAATATATGTAGGCAGGGAGGAACATGTGGGCAAGCTGGGTTGCCCCAATACATAGATGTTTTCAAAGCCTATTCTCTCTCTCTTTAAGCCTCTCTCCCTGAAGCAAATGAGTCCCCTCTCAAAGGACATGAAAGAAGAACGATTCTCCTCTTCATATCTCTGGAGTCAAATCCTTCAAATACATGCAGGCAAGTATTATTCTTTCCACTAAGAGGTTATCTGATGTCCCCATGTTTTCCCAGTCACCAATGTAGTGACATGTGCCTGTGTGCTTGTTCCCATGCTTTTTAGCATGAATTTTTAGCAATGCTGTCAAATGCCATCAATATGGACAAACAAGCTACTGCACCAATGGGAAATTCTTCAACTTGAAAAGGCTCTGAACCAAGACCAAAATACAGGGAGTGTTTGTGCATGATTTTTAATTTGCAGATGGTTGTGCACTCCATGCAGCCTCGAGCTGAGATGCAACAAAGTATTGATTATTTCTCTGCTGCTTGTGCTAATTTTGATCTAACAATTAACACCAAGAAAACACAGGCACTCAATCAACCAGCACCACATGATCCACATATGGAAGCATCGGTTACAGCAAATGGAGAAGTTTTGAATGCTCTGGATCAGTTTGCTTACCTTGGCAGTATATTTTCTAGGGAGGTACATATTGATAATGAGGTTGACCCCTGAATTGCCAGAGCTAGCTTCATGTTTGAGAGTATCCAAAGCAACGTGTGATAGAGAAGCGTTAGTAGACTGACTACCAAACTGAAGGTCTACAGAACCATTGTGTTGCCCTCATTGTTGTATGTTTGTGAAAAGTAGATACTATACTAGTGACATGCAAGGAAACTGAATTAGTTCTATTTGAATTGTCTTAGGAAGATTCTATAGATCACTTGGCAGAATAAGATATCAAACAGAGAAGTCCATTCTAGAACTAAATAGCCAACCATTCAAATTCTACTGCAGAGAGTGCAAAACTGATGGGCTGGCCATGTTGTTTGAATGCCAAATGTATTCTTCTCTAAAAGGCTATTTTATGGAGAAGTCACACAGGGCAAGTGCTCACGTGGTGGTCAGAAGAAGTGATACAAGGAAACTCTCAAGATTTCTCTTAAGAACTTTGGAATTGATTGTGTGACATGGGAGACAGGTACAAGACCACTCAGCCCTCATCAGAGAGGGTGCTTTGATCTATGAGCACAGCATAATTGAAATAGCTCAAAAGAAACATGAGATGCACACATTTTTAGAATCCACCCCAAATGATCTCATGGATTATTTGTGCCAGTCTGAGTCTTCTAAGTTTATGTTGGTCTTATCAGTCCCAGTTGGACATGATGTAACTTGAATATGGTGATGTCAACTTGATCCTCTTCAAAAGTGAAGAATAACACCCAAAAGCCTTATGAAATATTCCAGATTTCTCTTACTTTTCATCATAAAAAAATAAGTAAGTAGTGTACCATTTTATTGCATTCAGAGGGCAATTGCATTTTGCTAAGAGTAGATCTTCTAGATTCAAAAACAACTTAACTCTTTTACTTTAAATAGGATGGCATATTACGAAGGTGCAATTTTGTATAAAACTAGGGCTTCTTAACCTTTTGTTTACTATGGACACCTTTGTGAGTCTGGGAACATCTTTAGACTTCAAAGTTTTCTTAAACACACAAAATAAAATAAATAGATTATAAATGAAAACTTTGTGAAGTTGGTGAAGATAAAGATGTATTCTTGAAATTTATCCACAGACTTGGTGGGGGAATAATAAACCCTAGGTTAAGAACTCTAGCCTTGAATTCCCTCTGAGAGAGATGAGAGACAAGTGGTTCGAATCTTAGGAAGAAGGTCACATAACTTGTCTATAATAGAAGTAGTAAGGAAGGACCCTGAGAAGACACACAAGACTTTTACTGTCTTGCTTTTCCTTCAGCCAGATGAAAGGGTGAAATATTATCCCTTTCTGCTTGTGAAACTGCATCTCATTGGATCTCTCTTAAGGACACTTTCCTTACCAGGCTGCATCTCTGTCTCTGCCTCTTCCCTGACCCACTTTCTTCCCCCTGCAATCTCTGTCTCTCTTTCTCCCTCTCTCTCCCACATACATGACCTTATGTAGCACCAATACAATATTTACAGTGCTTATGGAGGCCATGAATTTGCCAGCATGATTCTGAATCACAAAGTATGACAGACTCTACACATGGAAAAGAGAACCAAAAAATTTATGTAAACACGAAAAAGCTGAATCCCAACACCAGAAAGCCAAATCCATCATAACAACAATGAAATGTATACAATAGCATATTATATAATATGCTATTAATAACATATGCAAGGGACATCACCATTCCCAAGCCTTCCCCCTGTTAGGGCCTTCTCACAAGCCAACATTCACAGCTTAATGCCTGCTTTCTCTTTCTCCCTCAGCTCTAACTGCCGTGTCCAATTTCCTCTCAGCTCTGCTCCGCCCTTTCTGTACCACCTGTTTGGCAAACTCCTCACACCACAGGCTCATGTGACTCAGGCTTCCATGTGACTCAGGCAGGAAACATAGGCCTATTAATGAAAGGGAAAGATCCCATTATGCAAAAATGCACCTTTTTTGTTTTAAATAAGTTCAGTGAAACCCTAGAAAGAGAAACAATCTGTAATTCATTCTTTTGATAGAATATGCCTGAAGCATTATGATTTTTGTACATACGCATTTGTAAGTCATTGAACAGTTAACAGAAGGAGGTTTACTTTGCCCTAATATAACAAGACTATTCCAAAATGATTCAGTGACACTAAACTTCTTTGGACATCACCATCCCTATCTTAATATCAAAATGCATCTCTTTATCAGTTAAAGGATATAATGATTGATTACTCATGTGATCTTCAGAAATTTGTCATCTGAGAGGCTAGATTTTATGGGACTGGGAGGCTTTATGCCCTCAGTTGACCAGGAAACTACATTAAGGAAATAGAGAGAGTGAGAGTATGTGTTGGGAATCAGATACCAGAGACAGTTCGTGACAATCAGAGGAGCAAAGGTAGAGGGGCCTGAGTCTACTTCATTTTGGGAGTGAGGAAAGAATCCGTGTCATGAGAAGCATGACACAATCAAGCTGCATGTGCAGCTTTGTCTCCTTTTAAGGAAAAGCTTATTTCTAAGGATTAGGGAAAGGTGAAAGACTTGAGTCTGCCTCTGTAGTAGGTGAGATGAAACAAGCTGCATCAGGGAAATGCTGGCCCTATCACACACATGAATTTATGTATTTATATATGTATGCACTCTCATGCTTTTTACATGTGCCTTATCTCCTCAAATGTATTGTAAACTAAGAGAAATTATTATATTTTATATTTCTGTAAAACCCCTCCCACAACAATTAACTTGTATAGTGAGGTACAGGCACCTATTAGGTCCTTAATGACTAGTTATATTTAATTGCTTAATTACAAATACTTGAAGAATACTGTTTTAAAAAAAATCCCAGGATCTCAAGATGTTTAAAGCAATATTTTTGGGTCAGATGCTGTGGAAATTTCAGTGTTTAATATTCATTTGCTTGGTCCCTAAAATGTCAGCGCATGTTTGAAAGTCTCTGCTGCACAAACATATGTCACAACACAGTATTTTTAGGCCATGAAATTGAGAGAGGGCTGTTGCTACGATTGCAGTTGCATACTAATAACTCTAAGTCCTTCTACTGCTGAGGCAACTGAGGCTGACATGATAAGTTCTCAGTCAAAACTAATATGGAGGTCCTGCAAAGGTGATGTGGTTGCAGTTTTGGCAGGCCTGCAAAGGTGAAATGACTACAATGTCTGTCATTCAGGTTATCTGCAGTGTTGATTTGGCTAAATACCCAATAATGTTGCTTTCCTCCAAGAGGGAATCTGACAATTGTACTATAGAAAAGAACAAGTCACAGAATCATGTGTCTTTGGGAATAGAGTTATAGGGGTGACCAGTTTGGCATTGTCAGGAAGGGTACCATATAGGGGCAGGATAGGGTCAAGTCACAGAATTTATAAAAGAAAATAGAGATAATTTCTATATAAATCAGGTAACTTGAACTGAAGACACAGTTTAGAGTAGAAACATAGATCATGTATGGAAAAGATGACTGGTCTTTATAAAATTGATGTTATTCTGTTTTAAACCAGGGATTTGGATTACACTTTTATATATGGTGTATATATTCATATGTTGTGCTGACTCTGCCTAAATTTGTGGATGATGTGATGGTGGGGGAGTAGATTACCTGAATGCTGGGCTCTTTCTACTTACATGAGTGGGTAAACTCTAGGATAAAATATAAATTCCTTTGCTTTGAATGCAAAATCCTTCACAGTATGGCTTCATTCTGGATTTCCAAATTCATTACATATTTCTCCTTCTCATATTGTTTTCAGTAACCTAGCATACTTGCTGTTTCCAATAAAAAAAAAAATCTCATCTCCCATCTCTGTGTTTTTGCGCAGGTGGTACCACATTATCAGACAATGATCCTTCCTCTTCCTAGAATCTCATTTCCTTTAATGTTTAGCTCAAGTACCTCTTCCTATATGAGGCCTTTCATGATCCCTCCCCTAATATGCTGGTGTGTCTCTTTGAAGTTGCCCTACATTTATTTTATTTTTACATTTTATTTACTGATATATATATATATGATATATATATATATATATATATATATATATATATGAGGCCATATCTATATAAATGCCCCTACAACTTTTTGAACAGTGAGAAATTCAGACAAACACATCTTTCAATATTTGCTCAGACTACACAGTGCAAACAACTAAATAATCTGATAAATATTTTTCACTGAATTGATCAATTACTTCTCTGAATTTAACAAATTCATGAATTGTGCAAAAAAAAAAAATGCCTTAGAGCAAGTATGACAATAAGCAAGGTTAAATTTTATTTATCTTTTCTACAATTTTGCTTGTATATCTATGAAAAAAAGACCTGAAATGGAAAAGAAAATGATTTCTTTTGCTTTCTTTGAAGAAGTATAGCACAGTGTATGGAGTGTTGAAATAAACTGCAGTAAGTCCAGAATTCAAATTCTTCTTAAGAGTTGTGTGATTGGGCAAGTCATTTAATTTTACAATACCTTCATTTCCTCAGCTGTGAAATATAGATAATAATATTTTAAATACCTAGATTGTAGGAATATATCTTTATTAACCATAGTAGACAATACAAATGAATTATTATTGTTTGAGAACATTAAAAAGGCAATTTTTTTTCTATCTTAGGTTAAATACTAAAACAAAATTAGTTTGTATGGGAAAGCACTATAGACTTGGAATCAGAAATTGTTGGTTCAAATCCCAGATTTGTATTTATTAGGTATTTGAACTTGTGTAAATCATACTCTGTTTCCACATCTATAAAATGGAGGTAATACTTATGCTAACTATCCTAAAAGGATGTCAGAAATATCTTTGTGAATAAAGAATTGAAATTCTTTATATAAAGTAAGTTCACTCTAATTGATATGAGGACTAGGAACTGAAATGCAGGCCCCTGAGAATTTAACCGCTCTGTGAACTTTATGACTTGGCTCAAGCTAACAGACCTAGATAGTGATTCTAGGAACTAGGCCCTCCTGGAATTGTTTATGCAACGGGATCTGGTTACTCCCCTCCTGCATAATCTTGTCAAAACATCAAAGAGCAGTCTGTTTCTTGCATCAAGCCATAACACTCCACTCAAATAGTTGATTAATTGACTTATTTCCCATTTTAAGTCACGTATGCAGAATCCTATTGCTAAGACTAGTTGGCTGAGTGCCTTCTTTGTTTAAAGACCTATATTAGCTAGCAAGTCTCAGAGCCTCTTTGGAATCTCACCCATGGAGATGACGATCTGCCTGGGACCTTCCCGGTCGGGACTCAAAGGCTGTGAACCGGGATTCCCCAGCCGTGACTGTTAGAGTTGGTGCTCCCCCGAATCGGTGATGTTTTCTTTACCTATTTCTATTATTCTTCTTATATTGTGTATAATTCTTGTTACTTGTGGTATTTGGTGTCTTTGTAAGCAACCTATTCCTTGTATAAAAAATGTAACTCATACCTTAAATGATTGTACCTGGCAGTTGGAGCCCTGCCTTCTCCCGCATTCTTCTAACCTTTGTATTTTCCTTTTTACTCTGGCAGGGTGATGATTTTTACTTTTTCCCCTGATACAGATGTTGTTCAGAATTTAACATGGGTAACTAATATTTCCTTTTTACTCTGGCAGGGTGATAATTTGCATTTTTTCCCCTGATACAGATGTTGTTCAGAATTTAGCATGGGTACCCAAAATGTTATCTCTCCCTCAGATTTCTCTATCTTTCCATTTTCTTAGTATTATATAATTCTACATAATTAAATTTTACTTTTATTTTTAACTGCTGTGTCCAAGTGTCATTTACAGGAGCGAATCCGAACCATAATAAATTCTCAAAACACTTTGTAATGGAAATTTAAGGTTAATGATTCGTGTAGAGAACAGTTAAATATCTTCCCCACGTGTTAATCAGCCTCAATACCTTTTGTTAATTTGTATTAAGGCACTGAGTCAGAGGGTCCTGCCCTCTGGCTTTGAAAATTATATAAAAGATGTTTTGTTTGGAGGCTTAGTTTTTGGAAGAAAATTTGTGTTCCATATGAGACTCTGGGAAGCCACTAGGAGAACCTCAGCTATGAAAACCTAGATCATGGTGCTCTTTCTCTGGCAAATATATATGTATGTAATGATCAGACAGTTGGAATCCCTGTTAGAACTTTATTTCACTGTTTGTATTTTCTCTGAAATTCAGCCTGCTGACTTTTACCCTGAACTAAGTGAATGATATATGTGCTTAATTAAAGTAGATTGTTTACCTCTCAAAAATTGCTTTCCTTTTAGAAAAGTAGATGTGACAACCTGTACAGTAGGCCCTCTTTTGTATGCCAGTGTTCTTATTACAATGCTTTATAAGCTAGAACAAGGCAAATTGTAAAGGTTTTGCTAGTTTTACAGTTCTAATTCAGATGGAATAATAATCTATCATAATCTAATGGAAAGAATATTTTATTGAAATTCAGGTGATCCCATTTCAAGTCCAAGGTGAGCTAGCTAACATGACCTCAGGAAAGTATATTGTATCTCATATATTATCAGTTTCCCCATTTGTATAATGAAGGGATTAAATTAAATGACTTCTAATATTCTTTCCCACCTAAAGAATGGTACCATCTATGATTTCAAGTATCCTTATCTTTCAAAACTCCAGTGGCAAGATTAAGCTTAGACCTATATTACTTGGCAAGATGTAAAAATAATCCTATGAAATGTTCATGTGTCAGACCTGATGATTTTGATGTAAATTTTGACTGAAGAGCTTACTACAGGACTCAAAATTATTTCATCAACATATCAACATATCAGCAGTCAAAATTCTATTAAGGGCTTAGTATGTGCCATAAACTGTGCTGGATACAAAAAAAAAATCCTCCCTTAAGGAATTTACACTGTAACAAGGGAAGATAATACACAAAGAGAACCTAAAAACTAGGAGCTGCCAGAGAGTATACCATGCAGGGAAATACCAAGATAGACCAGCTGGAGAAAAATGAAGAATTTAACTAGAAATTTCTAAGCCCTTAATATCAGTATGTCTATGTGATTTTGGTGAACACAACCAATTATGTAGAGGACTCAAGTCACTTTATACTGTCTGAGAAAGCAACACATTTTTGTTAATGGAATTTTTTTAAATGGTGTTATTTTGAAACTTTTCTGATGCCTCTTCTTGTGCTCATCTTTGCAAAAAAATCTTTCTTATATATTATGACAAATCCAATGTTACCAATGGAACTTTGCTCATATGTTATTTATGAAATGTCTCTCCTAGTCACTGTTAAGGGAACTAATGCTCTCTTATTCCATCCTAAATTGTGCATATAATGTTGGAATCATGCCTTCATCCATTCAGTAGCATATAAACGTTTTTAGAGTAGCAACTGTTCTTCAGATTTGGTGTTCTTTGTACCTAGGATAGTACTTTTCACAAAATCAGTATTCAATAAATTATTGTTACATAGGATTAGACTTGATTGGGAATTAAACATGTCTTAGGTATGTAACCTTTTTTTCCACCAGTGTTAAAAAAGGCAATTAATGGGATTTGCAACTTATTTGAAAATACAGGTAATAATTGTATCTATTTTATTAGTTATTGAGATGGTTATTTCATAGTGAAAGAAATAGAAAGACAGTTTCACATATCAAGGGTATAACTCTCCATTGTTAATACTGTAACTCGGTATTCTTGGTTTCTGTTAATATATGTCCACTTTTTATTTCAAGTTGCTGAAATGCTTTTAGTTACCTATAAGTGATGTTACTTGGATGGGGTCAGAGGTGGGTAAGAGCACATAACTGGTAATAATAAAATATTGCCAAAAGGACCAAATAAAGTCTAATTTTAGGAAGAAACTGGGGCCTTTTTAGAAAATAAGCTGCTCCTTTAGTAGAAACTGACAAAATGCATTACTGAAATTGCTGTTTTATATCTGCGTATTACTTCAATCACAATCAGAAATTGTTCTGAAAATCCATTCAGACAGCAAAACGCATCTTGTGGCATTCATATATAAGTGCCTACAGCTTTTAGAGAAATGCTAGATGCTGCTTCTGCAGAATTTTAGGAAATATTAAGGGGAAGATTTTTTTTTTTCTTATTGGGTTAAATTGTTGAATAATATAGAATTCTCCCACTTTGGGTAGAGGTGATAAGATGAGGAAAAGATATATAACCAAAAGGTCAAAATGACTTGCTTTGCTTTCAAACACGTAGGTATAAAACAACATCTTTTTTGTGTATTTTGTTATTTTAGTTCTTTAACATTCATTTTTTTATCTTGTGTTCTATACTCTCTCTATCTCAAGACCTTCCCTCAGACTTTGAAATAGTAAGAAACATGATATCAAGTATATATGCTAAGTAAGGCAGAATATATTTCCATATTAATCATGTTGCAAAAAAGGAAGAATAAATAAATAAATGGATGAATAAATAAATGAGTGGGCAAATAAATAAGTATGCCTCAATATGCATTCAGAATTCATCAGCTTTCTCTGGAGGTGAATAACAATTTTCATCATGAGAACTTTGGAATTGTAATGAATCATTATATCAATCAAAGTAGCTAAATCATTGACAAATTATTATCAATACAATGTTCCTTTTACTATTTAGTGTTCTGGTCCTGTTCACTTTACTTTGCATCAGTTCATGTCACTCTTCCCAGGTTTTTCTGAAGTCATCCTGCTAATTCTTTTTTGTAGCAAAATAGAGTTTCATGAAAATCATACACCACAATTTATTCAGCTTTTTCCCAACTCACTGATATACCTTCAATTTAATTTTTGACACCACCAAAAGAAAAAAAACCTGCTATAAATATGTTTTGTACATATGAACTCTTTTCACTTTTCTTTGATTTCTTTGGGATATAATATAGAAGTAGTATTTGTGAGTCACAGTTTTGGAGGACATAGCTGCAAACTGTTCTTCATAAGGATGGGACAAGTTCATAATTCAATCAAAAACTCATTAAGGTAAAAATTTTTTCTTATGACTTCCTGTATTTCTCATTTTTCTTTTCTGTCTTGTTAGCCAATCTAAGTGTGAAGTGGAGCCTCAAATTTGTTTAAATTTGTATGTCTTTGAAGAAGAGGTAAGATGATGCAGCAGTTGGAGAATTCTAGACAAAAACTCCCAAAACTCCCCTCCAGATCATTTTAAAATAATGAATTAAATTGATTCTGTGGTGGCACAAGCAATAAAAAGTCAAAGCAAGGCATTTTTCCAGGCCAGGAGAACTTAGGATGTCAAAGGGAGAGTTCTGTTGCACTGGGGTTGGGACTGATTAGGGGAGTGCAGCATGGCAACACCTCCAACTTTGGGCCTTAAAAATAGTCATTTATGGGAGCTCTCATTGCCCCAAAAAGATGAAGGAATTAAGCACTTGATCAGAAAGTAATTACTAGGGAACTATGCGTGGTTACTGGGTTCAGGAGAAGTTGCTGTTTAGAAACTCCACTGCCTGTAATTGACTTCCTGGTCACAGTTACCAGATGGAGAGGAATCCTTGCAGTCAAAAGGGAGTAGCAGCCCTAGTTGTAGTTCCAGTGCAAAGAGAGAGCCAGGGTCCTAGTTCCTGATCAGTGATTCAGTGTAGTGAGGACTGGGAGTAGTTGTGGTCACAGGGAAGTAGAGATTCTACCTGGGTAAGGATGAGAACGCAGACCAGTACAACGATGACTATACCTATCCTTTCACTACCTTGGAAAAATAAAAAAAAATTACAGAGCCTCAGAATGAGATTGGGGTTGTGATCACCTGTCCACCCAGGGTGAACAGAGCTAAACTCTCACATAAAATCGAAAGTCAAGAAATAAGCTAAAAAAATACTAGCAAGCAACAACAAAAGAACTTGGCCATAAAAAGCTATTATAATAGCAGAGAATTTCAAGATCCAAATTTAGAAGATGGTCATGACATGAAAGTATAAACAAGCAAAGCCTCAAAGAAAAAGAAAATGCAGGGCTGAAAGAGCTGCTAAAAGATCTAAGGAAAGATTTTTCATTAAGACAAAGAATTATTTTAAAAATTAGAGTGGAAAAGAAAAAAAGGGAAAAAGAAATGAGAGATATTCCAGAAAATTTGGAGGAGAGAATTAGCAGTCTGGTAAATGAGGAAAAAATACTGAAAAATAACTCCTTAAAAACTGTCCAAAAATTAAAAGAGATATAAATCCTAAGTGAAAAAATGACTCCTTATAAAGTAGAAGTGTTCAAGTGAAAAAAGAGGTATAAAGCCTCTCTGAAGAAAAAAATTCCTTAAAAATTATAATTAGACAAAGAAACTAACAACCCTATGACATCAAGAAACAAAAAGACAAAAGAATGAAAAACAGAAAAAAATAACAAATATCTCATCAGACGAAATAACTGACCTGGAAAATAGATTGAGGAGAGGCAAATTAAGGATTATTGAACTACCTGAAGGGCATGATCAAAGTAAGAGTCTAGACAACATATGTCAAGAAATTATCAAGGAAAACAACCCCAACATTCTAGAAACAAGGCGAAATTGAAATTAGAATAATCTACCTATCATCACCTGAAACATATCCCAAAATGAAGACTCCCAGGAATATCATAGCCAAATTATAGAACTCCCAGGTCAAAGAAAATACTTCAAGGAAACAGAAAGAAACCACTCAAACATCGTGGAATCACAGTCAAGATCATAAAAGATTTAGCAACTGCCACATTAAAGCAGCAGGGGGCTCAGATTATGATATTCTAGAAGGCAAAGAATCCAGGATTAAAACCAAGAATAAACCCCTCAGTAAAACTTCAGGGGCAAATAGATATTTAATGAAATAGAAGATTTTCAAGAATTCCTAACGAAAAGACCAGAGCTGAATAAAAAAATTTGATTTTCAAACACAAGACTTAAGTAAAGCATCAAAAGGTAAACATGAAAGAGACATCGCAAGGACTCAAAAGAGCTAAACTACTTATATTTCTATATTGAAAGATGATAAATTTAACTCCTAACAACTTTATCATGATTAGGACTCTACAAACATAGAAGGCTTATAACTAACTCAATTATGTTGGGATAATTTCAAAATAATGAAATAATGTGATAAAAAGGAATTCACTGAGAGGGTGAAGGAGAGGAAAAATTGGGGAAATTAACTCACACACACACACACACACATACACACACACACACACACATACACCCAACTCAATTGGATATAAAAGCCTATCTTACCCAATGGAACTTTATTTTTTAAATGATAATTAATAGCTATCTAAAACTAAGAGTAAGCCTTACCTGTAATAAGTACAAATAAGTAGCCTTCTCAGTAAAATGAGATGTGAAGCAAGGATGTCCATTATCATCATTATTTTTCAATATTGCATATGTCATTTATAGCAATAAGAAAAAAAAATCAGAAGAATAAGAATAGGCAGTGAGGTCACAAAGCCATCATTTTTTAAAAATGATATCATGATATACTAAGAGAACCCAGAGAATCAACTAAAAACAGTTGAAATAATTAAGAACTTTAAGAAAATTACAATATAGAAAATAAGCCCACATAAATTATCAGCATTTTTATATATTACAAATAACACTTAGCAGAAGAAATGAAAAGAGAAGTTTAATTGAAAATAACTGCGTGAGTATACCATACTTGGGAGTCTACCTAGCAATAAAAACTCATGACATGTATTAAAAACAAATATAAAACATTTCACACAAGTAAAGACATTTAAACAACTGGAGAAATTAATTCCTCATTGGTAGGTCAAGCCAATGTAATATAAATGACAATTTTACCTAAATTAATTTACTATTCAATGTTATACCAATAAAGCTATCAAATTCATTTTATACAGATAAAAGAAATAATTATGGAATTCATTTGGAGAAAAAATTATATAAGGAAATCAATGAAAAATGTATTAAAGAAAGTCAACCTAGCAGTACCAGATAATCTGGTACTGGCTAAAAAATAGAAGGCTACTGTGAAATTGAATAGGCATACAATACAATTAGGCACATAATATAATAAAAAAAAACAAAACTGTAGTAGTCTAGTGTTAGATAATCCCCCAAATCACAGATTTTTGGGACAAGAACTCACTATTTTGCAAAAATTGATGTAAAAACTAGAAGTAGTCCAGCAGGAAACAGGCATAGACAAAGATTTTACACTGTATTACAAGATAAGGTCACAATGTAAATATGATTTAGTCATAAAAAGGTGATATTGTAATCAAATTAAGAGAATGTGGAAAAAATACCTTTCATATCTAAATGGAAAATTTTATGGCCAAAAAAGAGACAAGATAATGAGAGGCAATATTCTGCTTTCTGATTCTATGTAATGAAAGAGTTTTTGAACACACAGCATCAATGCGACCAAAATACCTGGAATGGAACTCACTCTGAATTTCCTTTCTTTCTGCAAAGGATTCAATTTGGCATTTTCTATAGTTGTTTTGTAGGAGAAGTTTGGGGAGGATGTTTGTCAAATGTAACCCATTACTATGTCATCTTGACTCCACCTCTTTTCAAGTTCCATTTCACTCTAATCCAACAAACATTTAGTAAGTGCCTACCATTCACAAAATGTTGTGATATGCACTGGGAATTAAGAAAGAAGGAATAAATATTATTCATTTAAAAACATTACCTGAAACACAGACATTGATGTTGATAGATGGCTCTAGGAAATAAACGTTCAACCTCCACAGTTATTGCAATGAGCAACACCAATCAGTAACTTCCATGAACTTCAAGGCATGATGACCTTTCTGGACATTGCACTTAGTAATTGTTTCTCCAAGTGTTGACTGCAGCCCCCATCTTGTCAACAGCCACCGTGACTTAAGACTGCAAGAAAGTTCTTGATACTGTCAAGTGCTTCAGCAATACACATAGCTACAGTTTCAATAGAAATGAAACTAAGGAAAATGGATTACCATCATTTTGCTTTTCTACTGAGTCCTAAAGAAAATTGGTTAATCTGACTTGTAGATAAAATACATTGTCACCTATCAAAGTGTGAGTTCCTTGAGAAAGAGATTTTTGCTTTTTCTGTTTTTGGCCTTTGAACTTAGAGTGCGCTTTGCAAATTTTAAAAGTCCTATATATTCATACATCCATCCATTCATCCATAATTCCATCCTTCCATCCATCAAACAAATAAGGATTTCTTAAATTGCTATTACTTTAAATCACTGTACTAGGTACTACAAAAATGCAAATATAATGTCCCTTCCCTATAGGATTATAATGTATAAGAAAAAGATCAGACATTTATATACGATGAAAGATAATAAATATCAAAATTACAAAGATAATAAAAACAATAAATGCTAATGAAACTTAAGCAAGATAGAGATTCATCAAGTACAGATGGAATAATGAAGGAAGCTCAAAAAGATTTTGACTGGCTTTGATTGATGAGTAGTTCTGTAATAGACATAGAGAAAAGGGGAAATTGCATGAGGAAAGCTATGAAGGTTGGAGCATAATTGTACAAGGAATGGTAAGTAATAAATATTATGTATTAGCATATAGATTTTGAATTCGTGGTCAAGTTAATTTTCTATCTCTATTTTTCCAATTATATGTATATCTAAAAAAAATCTAAGACTCTTTGTTTCTAACTCAATGATAATGCACATATATAAGGCTGAAACCTGAGATGCTTAATTTCTATCACTCCATTGTCCTAGTATTGATGATAAAACTCATCTCTTTTGAATGGATATGTATTTCATTGAAGAGTCTTGGTAATAATCTAGAAAATGTTGCAATTAGGAAGATACTGTTTATCAAAAGGAATATCATAATTTTAATTGATAAGGAATACTTCTTATAAAAAAAATGAACTACATAAGTACTTACAGGGAAAGGAATGTCCAGAAAAGATGTGTTCTAGGGAAAAGAAAACAAAGCAAAGCAAAAAACAAACAAAAAACAATCACTTTCTGGTTCTTTCAGAGAATTACAAAATCTTTGCCAATCAACACTGTGATGTTGTTCAGTCTTCTTCAACATTCATTTTTAAGAAGATGATGAGCTTCAAATTTTTTTCGACCTCTCTCCCTCACACTATCCTTCCTTAAAGGGTCAAGTAATGTAATATAGGTTATACATTTGTAATCATGTGACCATATTTCCACATTAGTCATGCAGTGAAAGAAGAAACAGGACAAAAGATAAAAGTCACAAAAAAAAAAAATAAAAATAAAAAAACAAAAAAAAAATAGTTTGATTTGATCTGCATTCAGAAGCCATGGTTCTTTCTCTGGATGTGAGTAGGATTTTCTATCATGAGTTTTTTAGAATTGTCTTGGATCACTGTTTAGCTAAGAGCAAGGTCAATCACAATCCATCATTGAATAGTGTTTCTCTTCCTGTGTATGTTTTCCTGATTCTGCTCACTTAACTGAGTTCATGTAAGTCTTTCCAGGTTTTTCTGAAATCTGCCAGCTCATCATTAATTACAGGAAAATAGTATTCCCTTATATTCATATACCACAACTTGTTCAGCCATTCTCCACTTGATTAGTCACTCAATTTCTATTTCTTCACCACCACAGAAAGAGGTGCTATAAATATTTGTGTACATGTATGTCTGTTTCTCTTTTTTAAAAATCTCGTTGCAATAAAGACCTACTAGTGTTATTGCTAGATAAAAGCACATACATAACTTCACTGCCCTTTGCACATAGTTCTAGACCCCTCTTCGGAATGGTTGGATCAGTTCACAACTCCACTAACAACGCATTACTGACTGAATATTCTTACATCCTCTCTAATATTTATCATTTTCCTTTTCTGTCACATAAGTCAAACTGATATTTATAAGGTGGTCCTCAGAGTTGTTTTAATTTGTATTTCTCTAATCAGTAGTGATTTAGAAAATTTTTTCCTGTGACTACAGTCAGCTTTAATTTCTTCATCTGATGATTGCCTGTCATATCTTTTGACTGGTAATCAACTGGGGAGTGATTTGTATTCTTACAGATTTGACTCTGTTCTCTATATATTTGAGAAATGAAGTCTCAATCAAAAATACTTGCTGTAAAAATTGTTTCCCAGATTTTTGTTTTCCTTCTAATCTTGGTTATCTTGGTTTTTTTCTGCAACACCTGTTTAATTTAATATAATCAGAATTATCTATTTTGTATTAATAACTTTCTCTATCTGTTCTTTGGTCATAAATTCTTTCTTTTTCCATCTGACTGGCAAACCATTCCTTACTCTCCTAATTTGCTTGTTGTATCAACCTTTAGGACTAAATCATGTGCCCATTTTGACCTTATCTTGGTATAAGGTGTGAGATGTTGTTACATGCTTAATTTCTGCCATACTATTTTTCAGTTTTCTCCAGCAGTTTTTGTCGAACAGTGAGTTCTTATCCCAGAAGCTAGAGTTTGGGAGTTTATCCAATAATATCATACTAAAATCATTTACTACTGTGTCTTGTGTATCTATTCTATTACACTGATCCACTACTCTATTTCTTAACCAGTATCAAATTGTTTTGATGATTTCTGCTTTATAAAATAGTTTTTATCTGGTAAAACTAGGCTACTTTCCTTTGAACTTTATTTCATTGATTTACTTGATGATCTTCTGTTCTTCCAGATGAATTTTATTATTTTTTTAGCTCTATAAAATAATTCGTAAAAGTTTATTTGGTATGGAACTGAATAAGTAAATTAATTTATGTAGGAACGTGATTTTTATTTCATTATCTTGGCCTATCCATGAGCAATTGATATTTTGCCAATTGTTTATAAGCACAATTGTATTCACATAGTTCCTGGGTTTGTCATAACAGATATATTCCAAAATATTTCATATTGGTTGCAGTTATTCAGAATGTAATTTCTCTTTTTATTTCTTGCTCTTGGGTATTGTTAGTGATATAAAGACATGCTGGTGATTTATATGGGTTAATTTTATATTCTGCATCTTTGCTAAGAGTATTAATTCTTTTGAATAGCTTTTAGTTGGTTCCCTAGTTTTGTTTCTTCATTGCTTAATCTAATTTTTTTCATTTATTTTTCTTCTCTTACTGCTATATCTAATATTTCTAGTAAAATATTGAATAATAATGGTGATAAAGGGCATCCTTGTTTCACTCCTTTTCTCATTGGGAATGCTTCTAGCTTATCCCCATTACATATAATACTTGCTACTGCTTTTAGATAAATACTATTTGTCATTTTAAGTGAAAGTCTATTCATTCCTCTACTCTCTAGTGCTTTTTAATAGGAATGAGTGCCATATTTTGTTAAAAGCTTTTTATGCATCTATTGAGATAACCATTGCTAGTTTTGTTATTGATATGGTCAATTATGAGGACAGTTTTCCTAATAGTGAATCAGCCCTGAATTCCTGGTATAAATTTTACCTGGTCAGAGTATATTATCCTGGTGATAAATTGCTGTAATATCTTTGCTAATATATATATATATATATATATATATATATATATATATTTAATTTGCATCAATATTCATTAGGGAAATTAGCCTCATTTTTTCTTTGTTTTGGCTCTTCATGGTTTAGGTATTGATATCATATTTGTATCATAAAAGGAATTTGGCATAACTCCTTCTTTGCCTATTTTTCCAAATAGTTTATATAGCATTAGAAGTAATCTTTCTTTGGATGTTTGATAGAATTCAGTGGTAAATACATTGGGCCCTGAAGATTTTTTCTTAGGGAGATCATTGATGACTTGTTTAATTTCTTTTTTTCTAAAATTAGGTTCTTTATGTATTTTATTTCCTTTTCTGTTAATCTTGGTAATTTACATTTTTAAAATATTCATATGTTTCTTTTAGATTGTCAGCTTTATTGACATACAGTTGGGCAAAATAGCTCTGAATTATTGTTTCAATTTCCTCTTCATTGGTGGTGAATTCATTCTTTTAATTTTAGATAGTGGTAATTTGGTTTTCTTCTTTTGTTTCTTAATCAAATTACTTGAAAGTTTATTTTGTGGTTTTTCTTTTCATAAAACCATCTCAGTTTTATTTATTAGATCAAGTTTTCTTGCATTTAATCATATTAATTTCCCCTTTGATTTTAAGTCTCTTATAACGTATTTGATTGGAGATCTTTAAACTGTCCTTTCCCTCATTTTTTTAGTTGCATGTCCAATTCATTGATTTGTAATCATTTGTAATCATTTAGAGATAAAAAATTCCCCCTAAGAGTTGTTTTGGCCATGTCCTACAACTTTGGTTAGGTTGTCTCATTATTATCCTTTTCTTGAATGTAGCTATTATATTTCCTACATCTTATTCCCCCCAATTAAGTTTTTCTCTTTACTTTCACCCTAGCCCTTCTCACCAGTGTTTTGTTTCTGATTACCACCTCCATCAATTTGCCCTCCTTTCTGTCAGGCCTCCCTTCCCCCCACCTTTCTTTCCCCTTTTCCCTCCTGTTTTCCTGTAGGGTAATATGAATTTCTGTACCCAACTGAGTGTGTATGTTTTTCCTTCTTTGAACTAAATCCAGAGAGTAAAGTTCAAATAATGTTTCCCCCCTCCCTTCTTTCTCTCTATTATAATAAGTCTCTTACATCTTTCCATATAATATAATTTGCCCTATTCTGCCTCCCCTTTCCCTCTTATCGCAATACAATACCTTTTTCCACCCATTAATTATTTTTCATATCATCACATCAAAGTCAACTTATATCCATACTCTGTCTATGTATACTCCTTCTAACTGCACTAATAGATTTACAGTGTTCAAAAGTTACAAGTGTTCCTGTTTAGGGAGGTACACAGTTTGATCTTATCGAATATCTTTTTTCTTTCCCATTTGACTTTTCACACTTCTCTTGATTCTTTAAAGATCAAATGTCCTATTCAGCCATGGGCTTTTCATCAGAAATATTTGGATGTCCCCTATTTCCTTAAATGGTCACCTTTTCCCCTGAAAGATTATGCTCAATTTTTCTAGGTAGTTGATACTTTGTTTTAATCCAGGCTCCTATTCCTTCTGAATTATCATCTTCTAAACCCTTTGATCCTTAAATGTAGAAGCTGCTAAATCTTACGTAATCTTGACTATGGCTCTGTGGTATTGGAATTGTTTCATTTTCTAGCTCCTTGTAGCATTTCTCCTTGGTCTGATATCTGGAATTTGACTACACTATTCCTTGGAGATTTTATTTTGGGTTCTCTTTCAGGATGTAATCAGTGAATCTTTTTAATGACTATTTTACTCTCTGGTTCTAGGATATCAGGAGAGTTTTTCTTGGTGATTTCTTGAAAAATAATACGCAGTCTCTTTTTTATGGTCTTCAGGTAATCAAATAATTTTTAAATTGTCTTTCCTGGATCTATTTTCCAGATTAGTTGTTTTTTTTTCCTGTGAGGCATTATACATTTTCTTCTATTTTTTCCTCCTTTTATATATTTCACTTGACTTATTCTTGATGCCTGATAGAGTCACTACCTTTCACTTGCCCAATTCTATTTCTTTAATTTAAAAGTTTTTATTTTCCCCAATTACATGTTAGGAACATTTTTAGCATTCATTTACACAAGATTTTAATTCCAATTTTTTCTCCCTCCATTCTTCCCTCTTATATTCTGAAAATTGTCAGTTTGATATAGTCTATACATGTACTGTAATGTAAAAATATTTCCATACTAGTCACAGTTGTGAAAGAAGAAACAGATTAAAAGAATAAGAAAATAAGAAAAAAGTAAAGTAAGTGAAAAAAATGCCTCAGCCAAAATTCAGAGCCCATCTGCTTATAGATAGCATTTTCCTTCCGGAGTTCTGTGTACTTGTCTTAGATCATTATGTTGCTGGGAAGAGCTGAGTCATTCATTGAGTGTTCACTTCACAATATTGCTGATACTATGTACAATGTTTTTCTTGTTCTGCTCATTTCACTTTGCATCAGTTCATATAAGTCTTTCCAGGTTTTACTGAAATTTGGCAGTCCATCATGTCTTTTTGTGCAATAGTATTTTATTACATTCATATACCACAGTTGTTTAGCCATTCCCCAATCAATGGGCATTCCCTCAATTCCCATAATTTTGCCACCACAAAAAGGTCTTTATTTTGTTATTGTTTATTCATTTTTATTATAGCAATGAATAAGTTTTGCACATGTAGATCCTTTTCCATTTTTATATGATCTCTTTGTAATACAGACCTTATAGTGATATCACTCAATCAAAGGATATGTCAAAGGTCATGGGTCCCAATTTTTCTCCAGAAAGTTTGGATAAGTTCATAGCTCAACCCACATTACACCGATGTCCCAATTTTCCCAAATATCCAACTTTTACCATTTTCCCTTTTTGCCACACTAGCCAATCTGGTAGGTGTAAGGTGATATCTCATATTTGTTTTAAGTTGCCTATCTCTAATCAAAAGTGATTTAGAGCACTTCTTCATATGCCTACATACAATTTTTGTTTCTTCATCTGAAAACTACATGTTGATACCCTTTGACCATTTATCCAATTCTAAATTTTAAAGAATTTTTTTCTTCAGTCATCTTTTGTACCTCCCTTTCCATTTGGTTGATTCTACCTTTAAAGGAGTTGTTTTCTTCAGTTGATTGTTTTTCCCAATTTGGCCAATTCTATTTTTCAAGGAGTTTTTTTTTTTAATTTTTGAAAAATAAAATTTGTGCTTTCCTTTTCAACCTGTTTACTCATTTTTTTCATAATTCTCTTGCATTACTCTCATTTCCTTCTCCAGTTTTTTCTCCTTCTCTTATTTGATTTTTAAAATTCTTGCTGAGATATTTGAAGAGAACATTTTGGGCTTGAGATGATGTTAGCCCTTAAGGCTTAACATTGTTGGCGTTTTGACAGTATTGTCCTCTTTTGAGTTTGTATTTTGATCTTCCCTGTCACCTCCACTTTCTGTGGTCAGGGCTCTTTTCTATTTCTTACTCATTTTTAGCCTAATGTTGAGCTCTTCTCCTGGGGCACACAAACCACTGTCCCACCTTCTTAAGATGGGGGAAAGGGGCCTGGTCACTGAGGCTTCAAGTGCTTATGGCTTACGCACTTCACAGTGGTGGCCTAGTTGAGTCATTCCTGTTGTGCTGGGGCTGTAGGACTCACAATTTTCCTTCTGTGCTGTAGCTGGAGGTCTCACAGCTGGCCTATTGTGTTACTGACCTGCTGAACTAGGACCCAGGGGCCTCAGTTGCTAATCTGTGCTATGGCTAAGAACACTGGTTTGCCTGGATATTGTCTGTGCTGGACTGTGCTGTCATTTTACCCAAGTGAGACAGACCTTTCCTGAAGTCCATCTAAGTTACCTTAAGCTGGAAATTTCTTTTTACTCTGTTTGTGGATTTTGTCATTCCAGAATCAATTTAGAGGCTTAGTTTAATATTGTTTCTGAGGAAACTAAGGAGAGTTCATGCATCCTTCTTACTTCTCTTCACCATTTTGCCAGTTGTAATTTTTAAGGAATTTATTTTCTTCCATCAAATCATGTGGTTCCTTTTCCAAGCTGTGGACTCTTTTTTTTTTTTTTTTTTTATAGTTCTCTTGCATAACCCTCATTTATTTTCCTAAGTTTTCTTCTACTTCTTTTACTTGAACCTTTTAATTCCTTTTAAAGCTCCTCCAAAAGGAACTTTTGGGTATGAAAAATCAATCAATATTTCATTTTGAGGCTTCACATGTAGGAATTTTTACATTTAGTTCTCTTCTGAGTCTTCACTGTTACCATAGTAGCTTTCCATGGTTTCTTTTTTATCTGTTTGTTTGATTTTTGTTCAGTTTAAAAAAATAAGCTCTATTCCTGAGCATAGATGGCATTGTCCCAGGCTTCTTGCACTGGGGACAATGGCCTTAGTCACTGGCTTTCTGCACTGGGCCCTCTGGGGTTCACGGCTTTCCCAGTGCACCAGGGTATCCTGATATTATGCCTGTTTTGCCCTGAGTTCCAGGTCTAGCAGTTTTCCTGCTCTGCTGGAGCTAGAGACCTCATAGCTGGTCTTCTGTGTCACTGACCTGTTGTGTCAGTATCATGGGGCCTAGGTTGCAGATCTGTGCTGTGACTAACAGCCTTTCACTGGCTTGCAGAGGCCCTGACTGCACTGGGTTGTGCTCCCCTTTTATGCAAGTGGAATTGACCTTTCCTAAAATCATTCTAAGTTATCTTGGAATGGAAAATTGTTTCACTCTGTCTTTTTGTGGATTCTGTTGCTCCAGAAGTCTTTTAGAGGATTGATTCAATGTTTTCTTTTTTTTTTTTCTGCATGTGTTTGTGGTGGGGGGGGGGTGGGAGGCAGGACTAGAGAAAGCTCAGGAAACTTTTTGACATTGGTCCATCATCTTGATAGAACCCCTGTCCTTCATTTTCAAAAAGGAACAATAACATCACAAGGTGATGACTTGGGCAGGAATTGTATTTAAGTGAAACAGAGTTATTCTGAGTAATCAACCTCACCCTGTCTTCCTGCATCAATGAAGTCAAGTGTAAAGACAAAAGCCATGATGATTGGTAATGTCCCAGGATGTCTTGGGTCACCTTGGTGTCTTTTATATCTGATAGAGATCTCAGAGATCCACAGTACCTGCTACAGCAGCTTTTGTAGCCATTAGAATAAATTGTTCTCATCTGTCCATTGAACCAGGTAAAATCTTCACATGCTTGGAGTAGACAACTACCTAACTCACGGGTTTGAAGCCTATTGTTTACCTTCAACCTGCTTTAGTCCATTTTCCTTTTCTTTTTAATAGTTTTATTTATTTATTTTTAGATTTTGACATTCATTTCCACATAATTTTGAGTTCCAATTTTTCTCCCCATCTCTCTCCTCCACCCACCCCATAACACCTTGCATAATGAATACCATTTTCCTCAATATGCCCTCCCTTCTCTCACACCCAACTCTTCCCTTATCCCCATCTTCTATCTTTTCTTGTAGGACAAGCAAAATTCCTATATCCCATTACCTGTATTTCTTATTTCTCAGTTATATGCAATATCAATTCTCAAAATTCATTTCTAATACTTTGAATTCCAACTTCTCTCCCTTCCTCCTTCCCCACCTATCTCCACTGAGAAGTCAAATAATTCAATACAGGTTATATATGTGTCATTTTGCACAAGACTTCCATAATAGTGAGGTTATGTAAGACTAATTATACTAATACATTAATATATATTATATTATATATTAATATATACATATTATATGTATGTCCATCCTGCATTGTCCCTCCTTTTTTTTCTATTCTCTCATTTGGTCTTTTCCCTTCCCCAAAAGGTTTTTTCATACCAATTTTCATACCAAATTGAGTGAGTGTGTTATTTTCTCCTTAAGCCATATGTAAAGAGTGTAAGCTTCACTTTTCCTCTCTCACCTCCTCCCTTTCTTCCTCCATTGAAAAACATTTTTCTGAAGTGTTTTATGAGTAATAGTCTGCACCATTCCATATCTTACTTTCTCTTCCCAATATTTTCCTCTCTCATTCCTTAATTTAATTTTATTTTATGAATGTCATCTCTTTTGATTCAACTCAACCTGTACTCTCAGTATATATACATATAGTGTGTGTGTGTGTGTGTGTGTGTGTGTGTGATATCCCTACACCTACCCAAGTATTGAGAAAAGTCTCGAGATATACAAACATTATATTTCCATGTGGGAATATAAAGAGTTCAACTTTAGAAAACCCTTTATGATATCTCTGATCTTCACCTTCTCCAAGGTGAGGGAAGCAGGGGTCCCAGTGTCAAAGGGCACTAATGAGATGGGATTTCCAAGTTTGATGCAGTCTTTCAGGATGAGCAGGACACAGTTGAAAGGAGTTAGTAGCTTGAAGAACTCCATTCAAAATTAATCCATTAGGAGAGCAGAGTTGAGCTGGCAGAGTAGAAGCATGGAACTGCTGGAGCTCTCCTGCCAAAGACTTTAGAATACCTGTAAAAAAGGACTCTAAACAAATTGTAGAACACCAGAAGTCATAAAATGACCAAGTGAAACAGAATTCTAGTCCAAGACAAGCTGGAAAGCTGACAGGAAGGGTCTAATAAACTGGGTTTGGCCTGGAGCAAAGCCCAGGATAGGCTATCCCAACAGAGAAAGCAGTGGAGCAGATTTCAGGGCACTGAATCACAGGCAGCTGCTGCAGTTTCCAGATTTCTCAACCAACAAATGACAAAGATAGCTTCAAAGATCAGTGATAAAGCTTTTCCACCTGAGTAGGAGGGAAGCATGGATTGGCCCCAACTTCAGGGTGTATGCAGCCACTGCCACAGCAGCAGCTGCTTTTGGAGCACTTGGCCTACAGTGGAGTAATTGAACTTCTGATTTGCATCTCCATCAGAGTGGTGGTGCTAGGGTGAGAAGGAGCACAGGCATGGCACAGTTGGTGGCAGCTGCGAAGAGGGAATCCTACTTACAGTCCCAGGGCAGAAAAGAGTGATTCTGGTTGCTCACAGTCCATATCCCAGGCCAACTTCTCCCTAAACTTTGCCACTTCAGAGGAACTGGGAACTCACAGGTCCCTAGAGATATCTTGGAGCACAGTTTCACAAAACCTCTGAAGCTTAGGGCAGTATATCCTCCATTTGAAAAAGGACTCAAAAATCAAGTAACTGGATAGGAAAATGCCATAAAGGGGAAAAATAAGACTATAGAAGGTTATTTTCTTGGTGAAAAGGTATTTTCTCCCATACTTTCAGATGAGGAAAAACAAAGCATAACTTCAGAGGAAGACAGTAAGGAAAAGGCTTCTGCATCCAAAATCTCTAAAAAAAATGCAGTGGTCTCAGGCCTTGGAAGAGCTCAAAAAGAATTTTGAAAATCAAGTAAGAAAAGTGGAGGAAAAATTGGGAAGAGAATTGAAAGTGATGCAAAATAATCATGAAAAGCAAGCCAAAAGCTTGATAAAGGCGACCGAAAAAATGCTGAAGAAAATAATACCTTTAAAAAGAGACTAACCCAAATGGTAGAAAAGGTCCAGAAAGCTAATGAAGAGAAGAATGCTTTAAAAAGCAGAATTGTCAAGATGGAAAAGGAGATCTAAATGAACAATGAAGAACGTGATTCCTTAAAGATTAGAATGGAGCAGATGGAAGCTAATGACATTATGAAAAATTAAGAAATTACAAAACAAAACCAAAGGAATGAAAAAAATAGCAGACATCGTGAAACACCTCATTGGAACTCATCTTACATAAAAGAGGTAAGAAAGGGATTTTATGATGGAGGGGAAGAGCAAGTTTATGAAAGGGAATAATTGAACCTTACTCTCATAGGAGTTGGCTTAAGGAGGGAATAATATACACTCAATTGGATATGAACATCTCTTTTACCCTCCAGGAAGTTAAATGGGAAGGGGATAGGAGGGAGAAGATAATAGAAGGGATAGAAAATTGGGGAAAGATATAATCAGAAGCAAGCATCATTATGGGAGCAAAGGTCAAGGGACAGAATGGAATAAATGAGTGGCAGCATAGAGAACCTTGAGGGGTTTGAAAGAGCCCCTTATCAAGAGTTCCCCTCCTCCAAGGGAGAAGAGTAGCTGGCTTGAGAAGTCAAGTGATATATTGTTCTCAGGTGCACGTTCTTGAATTCGGGTGTTGAAGTTCCAGGAATCAGGCTCCTGCTATACAGGATAACATTCCGATAAAGAGGCCTTGAAGCCTCCCTTTCTACTTATCACCATCTGCTCTGTTTCATGCTTCAATCACTTTATGGTTTTTTTACTATTTAAGCATGCCGATTCCCTGAATTATTGGCTCAGTATGTCCAGAGTAAACTCAGTTTATTCAGACTGCTGTGTCCCGCCTGCCTTTCATCTTCACTCTGTGAGCCCATAACCACTCCGGACCTGCTGGACTGTGCTGGCCACAGCATGGCAGAACAGAACAGATGGAAATATGGTTAGTCTTTCACAACATGACTGTTATGAAAGTGTTTTGCATGGCTACACATGTATAATCTATATGGAATTGCTTACTTTCTCAATGAGGGTGGGTGGGATGGGAGGAAGGAGAGAATATGGAATTCAAAGCTTTAAAAATGAATGTTAAAAATTATTTTTGCTTGAAACATGGAAATAAGATGTAGGTACATGCAATGGGGTATAGAAATCTATTTTGTCCTATAGGAAAATAGAGGTGAAGGGAGAAAGAAGGTAGGTGATGGAAGGGGAGAACAATCTGGAGGAAGGAGTGGATGGGGTGCACACTGTCCTGGGGTGGGTGTGGAGAGAGTTGGGGAGAAAATTTGGGTTTCAAATTCTTGTGGAAGTGAATGTTGAAAACTAAAAATAAATTATATATAATGTACATTTTTACATAAATTATATATACATATGCACATATACATATATGTATAGATATATTTAAAAAAAGAAAGAAAAGGAATCCACTACTTTCAGAGGCTACTTTTAGCTAGTTATAAATATTAGAATGTTTTCACATTAAGTTTACATTAAGTTTAAATTTGCTTTTTTCCCCTATAGCTACCAATTATTTTTTATTTTTGCCTTCTCAGACTATGTAGAATAATTCTAATTCCTTTTCTATGTGAATTCTTTTCTTATACTTAAAGACAGAATAATACTTAAAGACAGAAAACATTCTTTTTGCACATAAACTTGTTAGCATCTTTGAAATAGATCTAAAATTGGCCTGTGAAAATAAATTATCGGATAGATGGACTTTTTTTTAGGAATGATTCACCAAGACTGGCCAATGATTTTTTTTTTTGAGTGGAAAAGAATATGAGCCAGTAGTGTAGTGAGAGTGAGATGTAATACCTTGATAGCCTAAGTTCCTATAACTTTACGAGGTATAGCAGAACACTTCCAGCACATTAGATGGACACTTTTTTAAGGCATTATTCAAAGAAATTGACAAGAGTCTAAAAGGATGAGAAGAAATGTCACAATTTTCATTATTTAATGGAATATGTTCAATAAACAGATATCATCCTTTCATGGGAAAAAACACACTATATAATAATAGGGGATACAATATTTCAAAATGTGCTATTACAATGTTAGTATATCCCTACCCTTACTAGAGAATGCCAAGGGGCAAACTTGTTAAATAGCATATACATCAAATTCCTGGAAAATTATTTTTAAATATAATTTTCCTTCCTAAGTATTATCCCCACTGGGAGCCAACGATTATAGAATTTGTTGCAGTAAGGCAAAATTGTGGAGTAGATGAAAGACTAGATTTATGTCTGATTTTTGCTTCTGACTCAGGCACTATTATCACTATCATGAACTTGAGCAACTCACTTAACTTGTCTAAAATTCAATTTCCTCATCTATAAAAAGGGGGTGATAATAATTATAGTGCAAAGCTCAAGGATATATTGTAAGAATTAAATGAGATTATGCAAGTGTATGTAAGGTGAATTGTAGTATAAGTAAGGTGGATTTTAAAGTGTATAAAGTGATTTTTTAAATTATTTTTTAGAGTTCAATTTCCCAGGATCCATAGCCATGACGATCTCTTGTCCTATGTATTAGATATGAGTTTCCACAGTCATGGTTGAAAGCATTTCCACCACACTTGCTCAGCACTATATAATGCTAAATAATATAAACATTCACTGACACTGTGCAGTGAGATACAGGGATGGGGTGATGTAAACTTGTGAGGTTATTGCTGGCAATATGCCTTCTTTGTCTGTTGGCCTATAAAGCAGGTGGTCACTAGACAGTGCATGGGGAACATTAGAGGGAACATAAAGGTTGAATGCACAAGTTGGAGTGCCGTGTGTACTTCAACTGGCGCCCACTGAGGCTTGGGGAGAACCTTAGGGTTGAATGCAAAAATTCTGTAGGAGTTTGTGCTCTTATAATCAGTAATCCTCTTCTGAGAAAACTAGACTATAATAAAGTAAGATTATTAACACTTTCTTCATATCTTTTCTGTCTGACCAAATCAAATGAACCTGTGCTAGCAGCCCTCAAGTGTGCTATGTTCATCTGTCTTACAGCAAGTAAAGTACTGTAAAAATGTAGTTATTATTATGTTTATTTTTGCTGCTATAGGGAAGGAGATGGGGGATAGTAATGGTTTGCTTTGGCTAAGGGATCTTCTGAAAAAAAATTCTTCTAATCCTTTGTCTTCCCTGTTGAACTATCTGGTTACGGTCCTGGCCTTATATCTCTGCCCCACTCCCTCCCTCACAGAGAAATTGGGTATAAAATAACCATATGTGAAAGGTCTCTTCTAAGCTGGAAATGCAAATGAAAGATATTATTTTAATTATTTTCATATAAGGAAGAAAATTTAATGAAATCTTTGCCAAAACTATCTTCTCACACTGGCTTGTTGCTAATGGTCTTCCTAACACCTGGGTCTGACCATATTATTGCCTTACCCAATAAAATCCAGTGGCTCCCTTTTACCTCCAGGATTAAATTTTAAAAATCATGTTTTTAATTTTAGATCCTGTGCCCTTCTTATTTTTCCAGTTTGCTTATATTTTGCTCCCCCAAATATTCTACAATCTAGTGACAATGACCTTTATATTCCTTTTCCCAACAATCCATTTTTCAACTCAGCACATTTCATTGGTTATGCCCAATCAGTGGAATTCATTCCACCGCCACATCCAAGTACTGGCTTTCATGACTTTCCTTAAAGATTCCCCTCAAATCCAGCCTATGACAACCAACCCCCACCAGTGTTTTCCTTCTGAGATTACCTTTGATTTGGGGCAGCTAGATGGTGCAGTGGATAGAGCACCAGTGCAGGAGCCAGGAGGACCTGAGTTCAAATCTCATCTCAGACACTTGACACTCGCAAGCTATGTGACCTTGGGCAAGTCACTTAACCTCAATTACCTCATCCTGGGTCATCTCCAGTCATCCTGATGAATATCTGGTCACTGCATTCAGATGACTCTGGAGGAGGTGAGGCTGGCGACCTGCACAGTCCTACCTCACTCACAAAAAAGTCAAGTGCAAGAAACGTCATCATTTCTCTGATGGCTTGGTCTTCGTCAGCAACGATGGATGAACGCACACCTTCAATTTATATTGTACATTTGAAAATAGGGTCTTTTGTTTGCTTTTTAGTTTGTTTTTCAGTTGACTCTCCCATTAGAATGTAAGTTTCTTGAGAGTGTTGGGGAATTCCTCAGACCAGAGATGTTAAGATCTTTCTGGAGAGTAATTGCTCCCACTTAACTGTTAAACTGGAGGTTAATAAAATAAGAGAAAAGATTAGATGAGAAACAATTTAATTGTAATCAGTTGATAAGCAATTGAGCCTAGCAACTAGGCAAATGCCTTCCTCCCTAAGCTTGGAGAAGGTGAAGATCAGAGCGCTTCTCCCAAATTCTCCATTTAAGGAAGGTACCTTGGCCAGCCATCCCTTCATTTTCTACCCATTTGTACTACTTTGAACCTCATCTTTCACCCCCTCCCCTTTAGCTTTTTTTTCACTCCTTCCTCTTTAACTTTTTTTTATGTGTTGTCTTTCTCTATTAAGTTTGAGCTCCTTGAAGCAGGGACTTTCTTTTGCCTTCCTTTGTAACCCCAGCACTTAACACAGGCACAGAATTTTGCACATCTTAGGGCAGGTGGTAAAAGAAGACTATTAGATGAGGCTCCTCAGCAACTTTACTTATCTGGGAGGCTGAATAATAGAAACCCTGTGTCAGGTGATTTGGAAGTTGGGAGAAAATATTTTAACTTTAGAGTAACCTTAATTATTACCCAAGATCAGATAGGGGTGCTTACCCATCTAATTAATCTCACCAGACTATCAGAATTTCTAGGTGGAACACTAGTTCTAAATCAGCAGAGACATCCCTTTGAGATAGAAGCAAGCAATGAAGTCTGCAGAATCAATTTCTTGGACCTCTAATGTTCTTTTTAAAAGTTAGAAAGAGGAGAGAAGATGCTTCCTCTAAATTAACAGTACATGGATTTTTATCCATTTCCTCCACAGTAGCAAGAACTTTGCTTTGGCTTTCCTTTGTAATATCAGACCTTAGCAGAGGAACTGGACCATAGTAAGTAACAAAAGCTTGCTGATTTTATGATGGTGTATGGAAATCCACAATTAGATATTTACTTTTTTAGGTTAAGGTATTTCCTTTGCTGTTGCCTCTTTTTGCATTGCCAGCACTTATCGCAGTGGTTGGCACATAGTAGGTATGTAATAAACGTTTATTGATTGATGTTGCACTTCAGAATGAATTCAATGTTAGTTCCTGTTTATGTGTTTTTTGTTTTTAATTTACTGGAGCAGATTTTGAGAAGAGTCATTGGGCCCTCACCTCAGAGGCATGAAAAATTCTCTCCTTTGCCTAATCCTGAGTAAGACACACTAAAACTGAAACAGGAAGAATGTCTCAATCTCATTTCTTTAAGGACAAGATGAGTAGGGTGGAATCTGGGGAAGTGGGCAACTAGCTGTAGCTCTCTAGTGATGGTGAGGGAAGGAGACAGTGTGAAGCAGTTTTCTTCTCACTACTGTCTGCTGATCCACCCTACACCCATATCAGAAAAAATATTGTATTTAAAAATTCAAGATTGTAAAATGCATAAATTAGGTATGGATGTGGTGAGGGTTATTATTTATATTATAAAAGGAAATGATTCTTTTTTTATGAAGAAATTCACTGCAGGGATTCTTGAAATAGTCATCTCCCCCGTTGCAGTTAAGCATTGTTTTATAGATCATTAACTACAAGACAGAGAGGCTGGGGGACAGAGACACTTAATGCTTAAGAGGTTGAAGCCACTGTAGATTGAAGCTGGATCATAAATGCAGAGAATACAGTTCTGAAATGAAAATATAAAGCAATGTGAAACTGGTATTTGATTTACACATGTCCTTTCAGGAACCTAACATATTATCTCTAATAAATGGCAGATCCAGGTTGGCAATCTGGTTCTTCTGATACCAAATTTAACATTTTCCCCCTCTGTACCACATTATTTTCAGTAGATGGAATTGAATGTCACTAGTTCATTCTTTCCTTAATTCAACATGGTACTTACTCTGACTAGGTAAAATGAGGCCCATCAAAGACCTATACATGTTACCATCTCTCTAAAGAAGAAAAATTCTCTGAATTAAGTATTGGGTAAACAGTTGCAAGTCAGCATCTACCACAATGCTTTGATCTATATAAGTGCCCAAAATAGTTACTGAATGAAGAAATGCATGAGTATATGAGTGAATATATAGTAGTATGACCAACTATAGAACTGCTGAGGTAATCAGAAGTTGGAAAGAAATATTTGAATATGAAATTAATAACAGGTTCTTGAAGAATATGGATCCTAAGTTTGACTTTGAAAATGGAAAAAATTGATTGGGTGAAGATCAGGAAATATTGTAGCTTGCACAGAGAGGACACTCAGGATTTGTTGACTGGGTAGATGAGAGAAAAGTCATTAGGGTTTAAGAAGAATATAGCTGGAAACAAAGCATTCGATTGAAAGGGTCAATGAAAAGATTAGTCTTGTTGAAATGTGGGAACTTGCTAGAAAGTCATGAAAAGCAAGACAGAGCAGGAAAACCTAGGCCGGTCAATGGACCACTTGCCTTTTCTACCTTCTAGAATCACTAGCTTCCTTCAGAGTACAGAATCAAGCCTTTCTTGATTCTCCTCCTGTCCCTCAATTTTTATAACTCTCTCATTCTTGAAATTACTTTGTATTATTTTATATGTACCTTTCATTTATTTATTTAAACATATACTACACTTCCCCTACCCCACTGCAATGTAAGCCATCTGAAATTAGAGACAATATCTTTGTTTTTGTTGCTATTTTATATCAACAATGCTTAGTGCAGACTCCTGCTTTTAATAAATACTTGTTGAATTAAGTGAGAGGGCAGAGGAATGCAAGAGTAAAGACTTGATCAGATAGTCAACATGGAACCACTTTTGGTTCTTGGACAGGAAAATTAGATGATGATGAACGTATTGCCCCAGGAATACTGCCTTGGTAGCAATGTGTAGCATAGATTGGAGGAAGGGGACTATATAGAAGATGATGTCAAAAGGCCAGGTGTGACAATGAGAACCTCTACTAGTGTCTCCATGACTAGATCACTAATTCTTCCATATAAAGAAGGATAAATGCACACATCCATGAAGCCAAAACAAAGAGAATGACCAGAACAGTCTGCTTTGAACTTGATGATCATGAAATACTAATTCAATTCATACTCTAATATAGCTATGCTTATGAACTGAGCTAATTATTACAACTTTTTTATAATTTAAGTCAATGCATGGCATAGGGGAGGGGGACCTAGTTTCCAGTCTCAGTTCTGATACTGACAGACTCTGTGACCAAGATGATTCTTCTCTCTGAGGCTCAGTTTATTTATAAAACGGAAATAAAAAAAAACCTGTGCAATGCCTACTTCCAAAGCTATAAGAGAAAAGTCTGTATCTATGCAAGCTATTGTTATTATTTTCTCTTTCTTTTTATCACATTTTCCATTTGGATGAATGAATCTACCTTTCTAACTATTTTTATAGAATACAATGAAGGAGTTAGTATGAGTGGAACAGTATCCCTTAGTGTCTGTTAACTTTTCACAAGTTTTTCAACACCTGCTGTTTCTTCTTGAAATTCATTAGAATACTGCTCTAAGGGTTTCTCATGGAAAGAAAAAAAATAAATTAAGATTTAACTCTGGAACAAAGAAAATGAAGGATTCCAAAAGCATTTCCTAAGCAAGAGGAAATATGTGTTTAGTTAAGCCCATTGTTTATCCCCTACAAAATTAAGATCCTTATCCATTGTACAAGTAGGTAGTAATGTGTTATTGACCAGGGATTCTTCATTGTCATTTCTTACTAACTCTAATATAACCAAGTCATAGCAAATTATGCCAACAATTGAAAACCTGGCACAATAGCAATCAGAAGGCTTTCATTCCAGTTCTTACTCCAGCAATGAACTATTGTGTGTCCTTGTGTGAGTTCCTTAACCTTTTGGGGCCTCAATTTCCCTCATCTATAAGATTAGGAGCATCAGAATAGATAACCTAATCTAATAATCTATCTACTGAAATAAACATATGAAACTACCTCTTTCTAAAATCTATAGAAAAGAAGACTTTCTAACTTCTTTGGTAAGATTTCCAAGAAGTTTGTCATATCAATGCAGAAATCATTCCTCATATATAATTTAAACCCTCCTGTTTCAATTAAGTTTTCTCTTATTCAGTTCCTACTGGAAACATAGGTCCTCTCCTGGAAGTTGCGATTGAAATATCCATATATTAAGAATACCTTAATCCAAGGTATGTGCTGACTTGAGAGGTGAATGGTTATGGAATTAGTAATTAAAATGTAGCATTCTCATGGCCTTCTTTTTTGCATTTCAATGTTTTTTGAGAGGGGGGAAATAAGTGAGAAGAAAATGTTCTGAGTGTGATATATATCAGGATGTGTACAGATTTTGGTTATTTCTAGTACTCATTACTTTCTAATTCTTTATCCAGGAAATGTAAGGATTTTTGTTTAATGGACAGTTCTTTTTGAATATGTCAATCAGTGCCAAATAAGATTTCAAGTCAGAAAACAAGGTCTTTTCAGATAAAGACAGGATCAACATGATGTGAAAATGGTTGGATGAAAAATTAAAATGCCAGTCAATCATCTGGATGTTTTCAGATACATGGATTTACTCCATTTAGACAAATATTATAAATAATTCAACTAAATATTTGATGTTTCTTGTGACTGTATTGTAGTAATTTAGCTGAGCTCCCTAAGGTAAGATAAATATTTGTGGGTTTTATAGGAGGAAAGCCTAGTGAATAAGGCAGCTACTAAAACATTTAGACTAGAATTGAGATCCAAAACCCTAGGTTCAAATATCATCTCTACTACAAACTTAACTGTGAAATGGTACAAACCATTTTATTTCTGAGAGTTTGAGTTCCACCATTTGAGAGCAGAGATGATAATGCCCAAGTTGTGTATCTACAAGTTTGTAAAAAAGTATCAAAGGAGCTAATGGACATGAAAGTATTTAGTAGATATAACTACTAATTATAATGAAAAGAAAAGGAAAAGAAAAGTATGAAAAAGAAGAAGAAAAAGGTATTTATTAAGCACCTTTTATATATCCAGCACTGTGCAAAAGAGTTTTGAAAATACTATCAGATTTGATCCCCACAATAACCTTTGAGGAGAGGCACTATTATAATCTTCATTTTTGGTTAAGTGACTTGCCTGGGGATACAAAACTGTCTGAAACCAGATTTGAACTGAGGCATCCTGATGCCAAACTTAGTATCCTATCCATTGGGCTACTTAGCTTCCTCCAATAATGATAATATTAATATGATAACAAGAATTAATAACAATATTAGCCTACGATTACAAAATATATAGATATCTATATATTTTTATCTTTATATATGTGTACATATACATATAAAATCTCTCTGTACTATATCATTTGTACTTCCTCACACCTCTAAAAGGTAAGGAGTACAAGTGTTATTATCTACATTTTATGAATGAGAAAGTCATGCTCAGAGATTAAATGACTTGCTCATGTTGATGCAAAGAGTAAGAGACAGAGATGCTCTTGGAAGCAAGGTCTTCTGATTCTGTGGTCAGGGCTTTTTCTATTCAATCTTGCAGCCTGCTATATGGACATAGGCATTTGCAGGAGAGTATAATCTATAAAATTTCTTACCTTGAGGAGTGCCAAGAAAAAAAATCTCTCTTTAACTTGTTTTTCTCTTCTCCAGTTCAGATTATATCCACATTTAGGAGATAAAACAGGTTAATTGGGGTTTACTGTGCTTTTATAGGACTAGCTACACCTACTGCCAAACCCCCTCTCTAATCTCACCCTCTCTTACCTTCCTTCACTTATATGCTAACACAGGGTTTCTTAAACTTATTCTACTCAAGACCTCTTTCCCTGTTTAGGCAGCATTAATTGATTTTACCTGCCTTAAGAGCATATGCAGAGCAACATTCCAATGCCTTGTGTCTAGAACTAATGCTGCAATGAAATTGCAGGATGCAACAACAGGAAGCACCGCCAGAAACACCTCAGATTCATTACACATTTGCTTTGAATTTTATTTCTGGTAATTGACCATTCATGTTGGTGAATTTTTCTCAAGTGTCACAATTCATAGTTTAAGAAATACTTACACACACACAGACACACACAAATGTATATGTTGTTGGTAATTTTAAGTATAAACAAACTCTAAAACCCGAAATCATTTTGGAAAGAATTTTATTAGAAAACTTGGCAAAGGAAAGAGCTGGAAAAACTGGCTCCCTCCTTCAGTCTCTAAGAGATTTACTAATGTAAATACAGAGTACAAGTAAGATCTCAAGGACAGCAGTTGCTCAGTCAGCACAAGAACTACATGTATGTAATTAGGAAGTTGTCAGAAAAGGACACTTTAAGGTGTGTATCTAAAGGAAAATTCAAAACATAAGCTTCGGGTAGACTCAAATTCAGACCTGGATGAAATTTAAGCCTTCCCTGCAGCCATCCAGTTTCCCAGAATATCTCTGACATCAGCTTGACCTCTACCATAAGTTTTGGATTGGACAATTTTCTAGTCACATAAAACTAGATTAAACCAATATTAATAAATATTTCCCCATAACACACAACTATAAATAATTGTATATGTGTATATTTATATAAAAATATGTATGTCTATATGTATTTCATACCAGCCTCATTATTGTTTCCACTAGAAATTTTGTATATTCTAGACCCCATCTCTTGGTTTGTTCACATGTACCCTGGGACAATGGTGAAGGATAGAATACAAAGAAGACCTTTACAAAAATAATTAAGAAAGTTGGCAAAGTAACCTAAATGTTGGTAAGTGACAACAAAAACTCATGTCAAATGACCTCATTCTTTTCAGTGAAATGGAAGGCTAAGTCATTTTTTCTATTATTGTAATAGGGTTGGGGTATGATTGGACACTTCAGGAGGGAAGCAAATGACTTGAAATATTCATTCTGAGAAATGAGAAGGAATTGATAAGATTGGAAGCATTCTAATAGAATTTAAAACTTGTAAGGTTGCAGGAATTCACATAGAGGAATGTTCCCCCATTTGATAGATGAGTAAACTGGGGACTTGTGTTAATTTTAGTGATTTGCACTATCACACATAGTGAAAACAATGAAACTGGAAGTTTAATCCAAGTTCTGCATATCTAAAACCATTTTTGTTTTCATTATACTTTATTTCACTATTACCTTAATTGGAAATGCGAGTCCTCTCAGGTGGGCTTTGGACCGTAAATTTCTATTGCATGGAACCAATCTGACCAAAATTTTAAATGTGATGTTTAGAAACACAAGAGAAAAGGAATAGAAGAGAAATCATATGCTAAGTGTTAACCCAAGATAAGGATTAGCAGTGCAGTAATGGTGGAAGGTCATGGGATGAGAGGTTGTGCAATAAAGGCTGAACAAAGATAAAAGTAGACTATGGAAATAAATCTGGGAAAAGAAGCAACTGAAGCTAGTAAGTAAAATAGTCCATAGAAATAAGGATGGTTCAAGGGACTGATAGGTAGTACAAAATCAAAGATAAGTCTTTGTGTGATAGAGTCAGGGAAAGGATAGGGAATTATTGTCAAAATTCTAGTCTTGAATGTAGCACAGATGGTAAAGTCTAAGATGTGACCTCAAAATAAATTCTTACACATCTCTGAAAAACAAAACAAGATGGCAAATAGCAAAAACCTTTCCAAGTACAGCATGAGAGGCATGGTGATAGCTGTCTATCTCGAAATATCTTAAGGGTTTTAGTAGATTATAAACTGAATGGAATTAATCACGTTCTATAGCAGCCAAGAAAACTAATGAAACCTTAAGTCTTAATTAAGAGAGGCACAGATTTCCAGAATAAGAAGGTAATGGTCTCATTGGCCTATATTTTGGTATGCAGAGCCAGGCCTAATTCAGAATTGTTCAGTCGTTCAGACTCAGAATTGGAATGCAATGAGACACTCTTAAATTATATAACAAAAATTTAATGAACAATAGGGTGGAAAGTATACTTAGCCAGAATACAATATTCATTCAGTTAGACACAGCTCCCTTTTCATCCATATTTGCCATAATAGTGTGCCCAGTCAGGAGGTTATGTTAAACCAAAGGACTAGACTCCTCATGAACTGGGCTTGAATGCTTTGGCAACTAGGAATTCAAATGAGTGGCTTAATCATTAATTCCATGGACTGATTAGGTATGAAGAGCAGCTTTATTGCCTCAGGAATTCAAGACTTATAACAGCAGGAAAGGAAGAAAACGAAAACAGACATCAAGAAGGACAAAATGTTTGAAGTTTTTATTGAACTGTTTCATTAAATTTCTTTCCTTTCTTATAAAATATGAACACAAAGATTTCAAAAATAACATATTACATCTCTCTACCTATGAATATATAAATATATATTATAATAAACATAATTATATATGTATATATAAATAAATATGTATATAGTAAGTGTATAAATATATACAAATATATAAATAAACATGTATATATAAATAAATAAAATAAAGTGATAAGTTAAAGTAAATTAATTAAACTATTTTATGAAACCTTGGAATCTCAGTCCCTAGACATACTATAAAGTAACTATTCCCTAGGAACTCAATTTAATGTGAATATGACATATATATGATATATATCCCCATTTCTGGGAAATATATTATGAATACTGTCAGAAGTGAGCATGAAGAATGATGGATGGGGAAAGGTTCAGACAATTAAAACAAGTATGGGCCCTGGGAAGGGCAGTGATATTCCCCCATTTCTCCATACAGAATCTCCTTGGCTCATTACTCCCTGGCAGAGAAGCAAAGCCTTCGTAGGGTATGCTGGATGCGCCTGTGACGAACTGTAACAATCTTAGTCATTGTTCATTGTTGAATCTTTCCACAGCTGCCCAGAACCAATGGATTACAATATGATTGCCATGATATACTCTTCTATATTCTGCATTGTTTCTCCAATCACTTAGGTCTATTTCAGAAGTTCTAGCAATGACTAGTTCCAGTTCCCTTGCATAAAAACAGACACCAGCCTAGCATCCACCACCTCATAAAAACCCCGTACTAAGCTCTTTGTTTGTTGGACAACACCCCTCTCAATCCTCCACTTCACCATTCTCTTGATGTATTCTTTCTTGTTCTTCTCTGTGGGGATATTGGCAAACCCTGGCTTTAATTTTTGTTCAGTGATCTATCCAAAAACTTCTTCATTTACAGTAAAAGTGAGGTCTAGAATGTCATGTATGTCATTGTCTTTCATCCACCGCAGGCTCTGGTGGAACTCCTCATCAAGGCATTCTAGATCACTCAAATCACACAGAATTCTGAGAAGGGCCTTATAAAATTGTCATGTGAAGCAAACATCTAACAAACACTGGTGTATCAGGGCAAGGCCAAGGATTCAACCACTAAACCTGAACCATTCATGGTGGTTGTCTACAAAAGCAGACATGGGACTTATTTGTACTGTGTGTGTATCGTGAGCTGAATATTCAAATAAGCCATAATAAGGATTAAAGAGTTCTCTGGATACCAGGAAGAAAAACTTTAGAAGGTCTACTGTAATCCAGCCCTTCCTCTCCAACAAAGGTGTCATAGAGCTTATTCCTCTGCAATATTCCTTTGATATTCCTTTTCTGGAATACCCCATAATCTGACTAAAAGCATCTTCCAACAAATGGTCTCTCCTGATGATTAACTTTAACTTCCCTGGCCTTTGTCCATATCCTTTAGTTTCTAACTTCCTGTAGAAATTCTGTAGTTTGGCTTCAAAATCTCGTTTGTAAAGGGTGAGAGCTCGAACATTGGCATGCTGTGTACTAAGAGTTCTAAGGTGAAGATACAAGGGAACTGCATGGGGACTGGCAATAGCTGGGGTGGAGTAAGACATGTGGAGGCACATATGACATTATCTTTTATTCAAATAAACTTAGCAACATTAAAAGATCAGCATCACTGGAAAGATATACCAGCCCAGGTGTACCCTGTGTCTGGATAAACTGAATCTTCTCCCTGAGTTAGTGGTTCCTGGTAAGGTTAGGTTGATGCTCCTGCAGAATTTCAAAGATATTGGTCTGATGCAGAAATGCAACAATATTGTCATTGTAGGGCACTGGAACCATGTTCTGGTACTGTGACCTACTGACAGTATTGAAGGTGCTGGATGGCCTAGGAAGAACTGGTGGTGCTGAAGGTCGAGAGTCCTTTCCTACTTCACCAGCACTGTGGCTACATTGCCTGGTCAGATGCTGCCTATGTACCAAAGTGCTTGTGGGTCTGCTGCTGTGCAGTGGGAGCCAGGGATCAATGAAGGTGGTGGTACGTGAATTGTGGTCGACAAAAAAAGCCTTGCCCTGGTGATCATGCTTCATTTCCCAGCCCCTTGGCAGCTCCAGCTGTTGCAAACATGTTGAGGAATCCCACTAGGTCTCGATTGTACTAGTAGCGTTCAAAGTGGTGAGTGTCCCACCGAACTTTGGTGATCATGTGCTTCAAGCACATGTTGTTTGTAAACATGCAATAAGCACTAGGGTTAGAATGCAGCATGGTGAAGAACTCTGGGCTTATGAGAAATTTCACGGGCGGAGACTGTAACAGTAATGTCAGCCTGGACCTGGAGGTAGAATAGGACAGTACATTCTCCCATCAAAAATCTGCATTGGACTGATGGAAGTCTGTGTCCTCTTCACCTCCATCAGTGGCACTAGGGTGTTCTTCAGTCCTTTCGTTAGTCATTGTTCTATGGATACTTTGATACCTATGATTTTATGATTTAGTTGCTCCATTTGTTATATAAAATTGGATCTCTGAAGTATCTGTGGGTCAGGGGGAGCAATGGGCCTCTGTCAAGTTGTTCTGTTTCCATGATCCACGTAGAATATTCTTCCATGGCTGACAATCCTAGCCTCCCAACTTGATGGCAAAGCCTCATCCACTCTCTGTTATTGGCTAACATCCTGACATACTGAAGGTAGCAATCGCAAAGGCTGATGGCCGTTGGCTTGAGAACCTCCAGCCTGAGCAGTGTCCCCATCATAAACTTCTTGGGCATCTCCAGTTTCTTCTTCATGTGACTGGATCTCTGCAGTAGCTGGAAGGCTACTCCTCCTCTGCCAGATTTCCCCCATCTCTCCATCAGGAATGGCAGGGATTTCTGCCACCTGCCCTTCCTCCTGACCACTGGGTACCCTTACCACAGGCAAAGCCCCAGGGTGCATACAGAACCCTGTGACCCTGCAGCAGGGCCACTGTTGGCAGGTGATGAAGCACAGGCTCCCTCTTCTTCTTCCTGAGATGAAAAGGCTGGAGTTTCAGGAAACTGAGGACTCTCCAGAGAAAAGCACCGAGTATCCCCTGAAGAGAGTTGGGTGATAACACTCTCATTTCAGGAACTATCAGCCCCTTCCACATCACTCTCTCCCTCAGGCCTGGTGCTGGCCTCACTGACACTCTCCGTCTGGACAGGTCTCCATCTGACACCTGGGAAGGTTCAGAGCCTTGGTCAATAGACTCAGTTTCACTGATGGCCCTTCTGTTTTCTCCTGGCATATCAGAATTTCCTGGGTCTCCATCACTGGTCGGCTGGTGATCTTCTTGAGAGTCACACAATTCACCATTGCCCTGTTCTGTACTTGACTGCAGTTCCTGGCCATTTTCTCCTTCTTCTGCAGCTGCATCTGAAATTGAGGAGCTGTCAGGAATCTCTGGAAGTTCCTCCTTCTGTTTATTCTCTATAGAGGCAGCTTCAATGGCCAGACCTTCCTCCCCCTTCCCAGGGCTGGTTTCTGGCTTCACCAGACTCCCCGAGTTCCTGTCATCAGCCCAGGAAGCACTGCTAAACATTACTAACCCCCCTTCCTCTTCCAAGGAAGAAGGATAACATAGATCCTGTTGAAATTCATGACCCTCTTTATCATAGTCACTATGAAGCATGGCATTGAGTCTGGTGTCAGTGGGGAAACTACTCCTTAGTTTGGAGGAAGCTCCAAGGGACCTCTCAGTACAGGCAGACATCCCGGGCCTGGAATGACCATTGTGTTCAATGGCATCGAGATAATCATTCAGTGAATCCTGCTGTCCTCTGGGAAGGGAGGTCCTGAAAGAACTACAGGTAAGTTCCTCCAGGTCTATTGCCATTGTACAGATAGTCCTAAATGAATGCTTTGGCGTGCCATGTGGAACACTTTCCTCAGAGACTGGACCATTAGAGGAGATTAGAGGGGAGTCATGATGTCCCGCTGGCATGTCCTCATCATCAGAGGGACTCCCTAGGTCTCCATTCACAGAATTAACTGCTTCTGACGAAGCATCTTCATGAACAGAAGATGTAATCTCAACTTTGAATTGGAGATACCCGCTCACATGGTCAGCTGGCAGTGTTCTGCCAAGGTTGTAGCCAAGTATTTGATCACCAACGGCTTGATGTTCCAGCAACCTCTGGACTGATATGGTGAGTTTCCCAAGAAAAAGCTTAATGATAGGATGACTCTTGGCAAATTTGTCTTTAATTTCAATTTCTAAGACATCAGTAAGAAGGGCAAAAAAAGAGTACTTTCTCTTTGTGTCAAATTGGATTAGTTGTGTTACTGATGATGGTAGACCTTTGTTCCTGTCCATGATGGGCAAACGAAGGAAAACTGCTCTTCTTTCCTGTTTGAATTGACATCTTAGGGTAAGGATCAAGATTAAAGAACATTCCTTTTTTAGTCCAACTGCCCTAAGATCTGACAAGGTAAAACTGACTAATTTCCAATAATGTTGATTTCCTGAAGCACCTCCTTCCATGCCTTCTGCCACTATCATCACAGCAGGATTTTTCACCATAATACATGGGGTAATAGCTCCCAGGGCTCCACTAATGCCATGGTAGTATTTAAAACATACTTTTTTTCTAGTTACATAAACTAGGGCCCAGGTTCAATTCTCCATACAATTTGTCCTTTTTGTGTCCCAGTCACACCTCGGTTCTTGGAATCCCAAAAGTTGGTTGGAGAATTTTCATCTATATGATAAAGTCCAATCCCGTCAGTAAGGTCCACTTCCTCTTTAATATCCCAGAAGATAATGAGGTTCTGGGCTTGGTCCAGGGTATATTCATACATACTCGCAGTCAGACTAGAGTGGCTTTCCAAAGTCACCAGGTCAGTGTCACTATTAGCCCTCTGCTGGTTCGTGTTCTCGGGCATGGACCCCTGAGAGGCAAGATTCTTGAGGTTCTCTGGACCCAGTGTGTAGTGCATCTGGGGATTGAGCCTCCTCATGAAAAGCAGGTGCTCCCAGGCTGAGCTAGCCATACTGTCTACCTCTCTGAAGTCAGCTTCCTAAGGATCTGTGGAGAGGGACCCTTAAAAAATTTTGGAGCAGCAGAAATGGAGAACAACAGAGTGGAGAAGATTTCCAGAGTGACCTGAAAGGCCCATGGGAAACATCTGTTGCACAGGACTTGGAGTGCAGTCCAGCCCAGTCTTGGCCGTGCAGTACAGCTCTGCAAACCTCCTCTGGTTCTTTTCAGAAGTGCTTTAATTACATTATTTGAATTCTTGTTTTCAGACCATTCTGTCTTAAAAGGTTCTAATCATAGTTATTTTACAGTGATTCCATTAAAAATAACTACATAATGTAAAAAATATCTAATATTTTGGATTTATACAAAAAGTTACAAAACACTGCAGAAATAAAGGGAAACAAGGTACTGGAGAGAGAGAGTAATGGCCACTAACTGGGATACAGCAAGATAATAAAATTATGATATTACCTAAGTTAATTTGCAGGTTTAGTGCTATACCATTCAAATTGCCAATGAGTCACTTCAAAGGACTAGATGAGTAATAATAAAATTCATTTGGAGGAATAAAAGGTCAAAAACTTCAAAGAAAGTGTTTTTATAGTATAAGACTGAGTGGCTTTAATAGCATCATATCTCAGATTATGAATGCTGACCCATAACTCATTTAATAGTAATGAATGCATTTTTTATATAAATTTATTTATTTAAATTTTCAACATTTATTTCAACAAAATTTTGGGTTCCAAATTTTCTCCCCATTCCTCCCCTTCTCCCACCTCAAAACTCACAGCATTCTAATTACCCCTATCACAAATCTGTCCTCTCTTCTAACATTCCTCCCTTCCCTTATCCCCATCTTCTCTTTTGTCTTGTAGGGCAAGATAAATTTCTATACACCATTACTTGTATTTCTTATTTCCCAGTGGCAAGAACAATACTCAACAGTTGTTCCTAAAACTTTGAGTTGCAACTTCTCTTCATCTCTCCCACTCCACCCATTCCCTTTGGGAAGGCAAGCAATTCAATATAGGCCATATCTGTGTAGTTTTGTAAATGACTTCGATAATAGTCGTGTTGTGTAAGACTAACTATATTTCCCTCAATCCTACCTGTCCCCCATTTCTTCTATTCTTGCTCCCTCCTCCCACTGACCTCTCTTCCATCATCCTCCCCACCATGCTTATCCCCATCTCCCCCACTTTCTTGTATTGTAACATAGGCTTTCATACCAAAATGTGTGTGCATTTTGTTCCTTCCTTTAGTCTAATGTGATGAGAGTAAGCTTCATGTTTTTTCTCTCACCTCCCCTCTTTTTCCCTTCACTGAAAAGTCTTTTACTTGCCTCTTTTATACGAGATAATTTGCCCCATTCCATTTCTCCCTTTCTCCTCCCAATATATTTCTCTCTCACCACTTGATTTCATTATTTTAATATACGATTCCATCATAATCAATTCACCCTTTGCTTTCTGTCTCTGTGTGTGTGTGCGCGCACGCGTGTGTGTGTGTGTGTGTGTGTGTGTGTGTGTGTGTGTGTAATCCCACCAACTACCCAGGCACTGAAAAAAGTTTCAAGAGTTAAAAATATTGTCTTTCCATGTAGGAAAGCAAATAGTTCAACTTTAGTAAGTCTCTTATGATTTCTCTTTCCTGTTTATCTTTTCATGCTTCTCTTTACTCTTGTGTTTGAAAGTCAAATTTTTTTTTCAGCTCTGGTATTTTCATCAAGAATGTTTGAAAGTCCTCTATTTCATTGAAAGACCATTTTTTTGCCTTGATTATACTCAGTTTTGCTGGGTAGGTGATTCTTGGTTTTGGTCCCAGTTCCTTTGACTTCTTAAATATCATATCCACGCCCTTCGATCCCTGAATGTAGAAGCTACTAGACCTTGTGTTATCTTGATTGAATTTCCACAATACTTAAATTGTTTCTTTCTAGTGGCTTGCAATATTTTCTCCTTGACCAAGGAACTCTGGAATTTGGCCACAGTGTTCCTAGGAGTTGCTCTTTCTGGATCTCGTTTAGGAGGTGATTGGTGGATTGTTTCAATATTTATTTTGCCTCCTGGTTCTAGAAAATCAGGGCAGTTTTCCTTGATAATTTCATGAAAGATGATGTACAGGCTATTTTTTTGATCATGGCTTTCAGGTGGTCCCTTACTTTTTAAATTGTCTCTCATGGATCTGTTTTCCAGGTCAGCTGTTTTCCCAATGAGATATTTCACATTATTTTCCATTTCTTCATTCTTTGGGTTTTGTTTTGTTATTTCTTGGTGTCTCATAAAGTCATTAGCCTCCATCTGTTCCATTCTAATTTTGAAAGAGCTATCTTCTTCAGTGAACTTGTGAACTTCCTTTTCCCTTTGGCGAATTCTGCTTTTTAAAGCATTCCTCTCCTCATTTGCTTTTTGAACCTCTTTTGGTTCAAAACCTTAATTGGTAAAACAATTGAGTTAGCCTATTTTTAAAGGTGCTATTTTCTTCAGCACTTTTTGGGGTTTATTTAAGCAAAGTGTTGACCCACTTTTCATTCTTTTCTTGAATCTCTCTCTTTTGTTTTCCCAATTTTTCCTCCACCTCTCTTACTTGATTTTCAAAATCATTTTTGAGCTCTTCAATGGCCTGAGACCATTGAATATTTATTTTGGATGTCTGGGATACAAAAGCCTTGACTTTTATGTCTTTCCCTGATGGTAAGCATTGTTCTTCCTCATCAAAAAGGATGGGAGAAGATATATGCTCACCAAGAAAGTAACCTTCTATTCTCTTACTTTTTCCCCTTTTTGGGGCATTTTCCCAACCAGTTACTTGACTTTTGAGTCCTTATTCAAGAGTGGAGTATACTGGGGGGAGGAGCCAAGATGGCAGAATAGAAAGATTCATATATGCTAGCTCTGAACCCACAGTCCATAAATTACCTGTAAAGAAGAACTCCCAACAGGTTCTGGAGCAGTGGAAGCTGCACAACAACGGAGTGGAGGAGATTTCTGTTCCAGAGAACCCTGAAAAATTGACCCCAAAGGTCTGTCACGCACTGGACCTGGAGCAGAACCCAGTCCTGCCTGGGCTGTGGCACTGAGAGGAGCAGATTTGAGCAGGCTTCAGGGATGGAATCTCCGGAGGCTGCAAATGTAACTCAACACACAGGCACTACAGGTCAGTGAGAGAGACTTCTGGACTGGCTGAGAGGGGAGCAGGGTGTCTCCATAACTCAGGACCCCTCAGGAGGCAGCAGCAGAGGCAGTGGCAGCCAGGGGCTCGCAAAGCAGACAGGAGCTAGGGGCCATTACTGAAGGTCTCTGCACAAACCCCCTGAGGGAACTGAGCCTGGGAGGAGGCCCTGCCCCCACCTGAGAACCTGAACTTAATCCCACTGAAGAGAAGCCCTGCCCCCAATGAAAGCCCTGAAGCTGGGAAGCAGCATTTGAATCTCAGACCCCAAGCACTAGCTGGGCGGATCTGGAAGTGAAGCAGGGGTGGAGAAGAATCTCAGACGTCAAGCAACCGGCTGGGAAAATGCCCAGAAAAGGGAAAAAAAATAAGAGCATAGAAGGTTACTTTCTTGGTCAACAGATGTTTCCTCCTTTCCTTTCTGATGAGGAAGAACAACGCTTACCATCAGTGAAAGACATAGAAGTCAAGGCCTCTGTATCCCAAACATCTGAAATAGATATCCAATGGGCTTAGGCTATGGAAGAGCTCAAAAAGGATTTTGAAAATCAAGTGAGAGAGGTGGAGGAAAAACTGGGAAGAGAAATGAGAGAGATGCAAGAAAAGCATGAAAAACGGGTCAATATCTTCCTAAAGGAGACCCAAAAATTGCTGAAGAAAATAACGCCTTGAAAAATAGGATAACTCAATTGGCAAAAGAGGTTCAAAAAGCCAATGAGGAGAAGAATGCTTTCAAAAGCAGAATTAGCCAAATGGAAAAAGAGGTTCAGAAGCTCACTGAAGAAAATAGTTGTCTCAAAATTGGAATGGAACAGATGGAGGCTAATGACTTTCTGAGAAACCAAGAAATCACCAAACAAAACCAAAAGAATGAAAAAATGGAAGATAATGTGAAATATCTCATGGGAAAAACAACTGACCTGGAAAATACTTCCAGGAGAGACAATTTAAAAATTATGGGGCTGCCTGAAAGCCATGATCAGTAAAAGAGCCTAGACATCATCTTTCATGAAATTATCAAGGAAAACTGCCCTGAGATTCTAGAGCCAGAGGGCAAAATAAGTATTCAAGGAATCCATCGATCACCGCCTGAAAGTGATCCCAAATGCCCAAAAAAAGAAACTCCTAGGAACATTGTGGCCAAATTCCAGAATTCCCAGGTCAAGGAGAAAATATTGCAAGCAGCTAGAAAGAAACAATTCCACTATTGTGGAAATACAATCAAGATAACACAAGATCTAGCAGCTTCTACATTAAGGGATTGAAGGGCGTGGAATAGGATATTCCAGAAGTCAAAGGAACTAGGACTCAAACCAAGAATCACCTACCCAGAAAAACTGAGTATAATACTTCAGGAGGAAATATGGTCTTTCAATGAAATTGAGGACTTTCAAGCATTCTTGATGAAAAGACCAGAGCTGAAAAGAAAATTTGACTTTCAAACACAAGAATGAGAAGAAGCATGAAAAAGTAAACAGCAAAGAGAAATCATAAGGGACTTAACGAAGTTGAACTGTTTACATTCCTACATGGAAAGAGAATATTTGTAACTCTTGAAACTTTTCAGTATCTGGGTAGTTGGTGGGATTACACACATAAACATGCACACACACGCACACATGTACATGCATGCACGCACACACACATACATACATACATGCATGCACACACAGAGACAGAGAGCACAGAGTGAATTGAATAGGATGGGATCGTATCTTAAAAAAATTAAGGTAAAAGTAGGTAATTTAAAGTAATTTAAAATTTAAGGTAAAAAAAATTCCATATTCTTGGAATCTGTAATATCTCAGTTCCTCCCCGGTGACACAATCAAGCAAGTACTTGTCTGGGTGCAGATAGGGATTTTTGTGCCCAGAATCTTAGCAATTTCCTCTCTGCTGGCACCTGATGTCCAGTTCTGTTAAGGCAGCACTGGGAGCTGATTTTCAGATAAGCTGTGGGAGCAGGGCCATCATTCAGTGTGAGACAAAGACCAGCTCCTTCAGGACCTCTACACAGAGCTGCTGTAATATTCAGCTCCTCAGTGTCCCCAGGGTTTTTAAGCTCCAACAATGGATGTGGCTGCTGTAGGGGCTGTGGTAAGAACTGCTACCACCTGCCGATGTGGCTTCTGCACTGGCTGCCTAAGGCCAGAAATATGGGAAGGCCCTTCTCCCTTCCTGGCCAGCTGAAAAAACCTCATCCCTGACCTTCAGTGCCTGTGTGTTGAGGGATCTGCAAGCCTGCTGCTACCAGGACTGGGGATTCTGCAACTGGAGATTCCGCCTCCAAGGTGTCCTCCCAGAGTCCTGGTGTGACCAAGGCAGGGCTGGGCTCTGCTCCGTGTCTGGTACAACAGATGTTTCCCATCGGCCTTTCAAGTCACCCTGGGCTGGAAATCTCCTCCACTCTGTTGTTCTCCACTTCTGCTGCTCCAAAATTTATTGAGAGTCCCTCTCTACAGGTATTTTATGGGCTTTGTGGGGAGAGCCTACATTTGTGTGTCTTTCTAGTCTACCATCTTGATTCTGCCTCCTAATGAATGAATTTTTAAAGTATATCAGGAGGAGAGAGAGAATCAAAACTTAGAAGGACATAAGCCCAGATGTCCAGTCTCATATATCTGAACATATAAGGCACTAGTAAAGGAGTTCCCTATTTTATAAGAAACCTTGGAAAACTGAAAATTAATTGAACAGAAATGTAGATAAATACCTGACACCTGTGTTCAGGTGTCAATTGTGTTCAATGTATTCATTTATCCTGTAATTTAATCATGTTAGAAATACCTGCTAAAGTAAAAGTTTGAAATGGTACAGATCAGTAAGTAACTTGGTAAAGCAAAATTTTAAATTATTGGCCCATGTTAAAAGAGCTAACCAATCTTGGAGGCAACACTGGTACTCAGGTCTTCCTAAATCCATGTTAGTATTAAATTCAAGATACCATATTGCCTACTTTCAAATGGATGCTTGTTACGAATATTAAAAATCATATAAAAGAGAAGATTGGATAAAACTACCTTGAAGAACTATGCTTACAAGGAGAATGCATAATGAAACAATACATAATAGGGATTACCAAAAACAAAATAGATCATCTTAATTATGTAAAACTTAAAATATTGTTCATTGAGAAAATCCACAAACCAGAATGAAAATGTAAGGCATCAAGTAGGGGGAAATTATTGAATATCTCACATAAAACTCAAACATCAAAAAATAAATGAGTATCTGACAAGATTACATGATGAATATAAATTTCTCAAAAGATGTGTTCAAATGATATGATGGATCTGAAAAGAATAATAGCCAGATTTAAAAAAAAAATCTGTTACCAATGATAAAAGAAGTACAAATTAAAATATCTCTACTTTCACCTGACACAGAAAATTTACAAAAATGATAAAAGACAAATACTTTTGAGAGTTCTGTGGAAGCATTGGCACACTAATGCAGTATTGGTAGAAATATAAATTAGTCTATGCAATCTATAAAACCATTTATGAATATGAATAAAATTGCTAAACTCCTAATAAACTTTGTCCCAATTACTACTAGGCATACACGTTAAAGTATTCAATGGAAAGTCAAAAGTGAGATAGGTAGGTAAATAGAGAAACAGATGGAGAAATATAGGCAGAGAGATAAATGGATGGATTGGTAGATAAGAGTACTTGTAGCAAAAAAATGGAAAGAAAATGTATGCCTATAAATTGTGGATTCAATGAAAATACAATGGCATATTAACATAATAAAAACTATTAGATTTAAATTATAGTTATTAAGAATTGAAAGAAGTATTTGGAGATATGTATGATGACAGTAATGAAGATGAAAAAATAAAAATACTGTATAAAATATTGATCAAAATAATAGGAAATGATAGGTAAACTAAGATTAAAAACAAAACCAATATTATTTCCAGAAGAAAATAATGAAACATATTTATTTTCTCTTGTTAACAAGGGATTCATAGATGCCATTTTAAATATTCTAAAAGAAAATCACTTGATCAATTGTTTCTACTTGATTGTTTTCTTTGTCACAAGGGAGACTTTTATTGAAGAGAGGGGAATATATGGGTAAAAATATAAGGTATAAAAATAAAAGGCGTCCGTAAGGCTTTAAAACATTGAGGATGAATTATCTCTTAAATAAGTAGTATCATGTGTACTGTTATAGTTTTAATTCAAATTATGACTATTGTCATTTAAATGGGAACATAAAATGAAGGGTAGAAGAGGCAAAAGGAGACTGAATGTTTTCATTACTTGTGCTATTCAACATGGAATATTAAAAGTATTATAGTCCTTCTAAACAGCATTACAGAGTGAACCAGTTTTCTCATTAGGAAAGAGGAAACAGCTCAGCAGAGAGATAGACAGACAGAGGAGAGAATGAATTAGATTTCATCCAAGTGAGATTTCCACAAAATCTCTGAGGCAAGCTGGATTATAGGGATCTGGTAGAGATTGCCAGGTCCTCTCAGGTCCCTTTTCTTAATTTTTCTTTAGCAACTTGAAGTTGGTATTGTTCAACTTCTCTCTCAAAGCTGAAAAAACATAAGGGACCTAAACTCAAAGAGGATCTTAGGACTCAAAGAATATGACACTCTCCTCTTTCTTGCTCTGTCCAATTCCACACCATTCCTCATACAGGAGCAGGATACTGATCACCAATGAGGAAAGAGTCTTCTATCAATAAGGTGTCAGACTTGTGCTATGTTACTATGAGCTGAACTCTGCCTTTCTGTGATTTTCACCCCTTTGTTCTAATTCTATTCTGTGGAAAAATACAGAAATAAGTATTGCTCCAGGTAGCTGGGGGGTGGGAATCAGTTTTAGGAAATTTATAGATGGCAAAAACCAAATAGAGAGAAATATGTATTTTTAACAGATGTGTATTAACATCTCTCATAACAGTCTTTTCTTCATCCTTGAAACCAATACCTTATTGAAAATTTCTATGATCTCTTTCCTGTCCTATTTTAATGACCTCTTAAGTGGTCTCCCCACTTCTAGCCTCTTCTCTCTCCAATCCGTCTCCCTCGAGCTGCCAAATCATTATTCCTAAAAATACAGTCGTGATTTTGTCTCTACCTTGCTAAAATTCTTCAGTTTTTCTTTATTGTAGTCAGTCTGATTTTTAAAATCCTACACAGTTGTACTCCTTGGTGCCTTTCCATAACAATTTTCTAATCCATATACTTAGGATATTGGACCCAATTTTTCCTGAATTGCATATTTCATCACTTTCTTTTGTACATTCTCTTTAGGTATGTATGTACTTCCTCTTCACCTGACCTTCAGAATTTTTATCTTTATTTAAAGTTTATATCAGACCTTACCTCCTCCATGAAACATTTCTTATTTCAGAATAATTAGAATTCTCTCAAAATCTGATTTATCTTGTATTGGTGTATATTGTTGTTTTTACTGTATCCAAGTCTCATCATTCCCCAAGCACTACTTATACTTGAATGTCAGTACCTTGAGCTAAGGGATTTTTAAATCTAAATTTGTTATGATTTCAACAACTCCCAATCCAGGGTCTTATGCAGAGTATCTACTTTAATATATACTTGTTGCAATGAGTTGGATTGACTTTTGGAAAGATAACTTCTTAACTTAAAAAGAATAAATCATTGAAGAAGGAGTTTCATATATGCTGCAAGCTGGTAGTAGGCAGCTCTTTCTTATAAAGACAGTGAGGATTCATGAATGAGTATTAGGAATCATTTCTAAGTCTTCATCAATGAAACTCTAACACATCTCTCTCTTCCATCTTTGGTGAATGAATGCAAGTGCTTTTCTAATCTAATGATTAGAACTAAAATGAAGTATTGAAAATGGGTTTATTAAGGGAGAAATTTTTTGACATCAAACAAGTTATACTAGTCAGGTACATGGTGATTTCGTATCTATCAGGCCCATGTATCAGAGACTTCATGTTAAAGGACGTTAGGTACAAGTGATCAGGGGAATAACTGTTTATTCTACTGTGAGCTACACCACTATTAGGAAAGATGAAGCATGTGTCTGAGACCTTACTTGGAAGGAAGAAGAAAATGCAAAATTTCTTTAGAGATGGAGGATCAGATGGAGTCACTCTGCTCAACTTCTCTATATGCCTACTCATTGTTGTGACTAGTATCAATACTGGGTTATGCTCATTAATATATATTTTCTTTACCATTAATCCCAATTAAGATTCCTTTGAACTGTTGAGAAGGAAGAAACATCATGGACATTGACCTCAAATTTGCCCAATGAAAGGGTAGCATAATGCACGACATTTCTAATTTGAGAACTGTTTAGACTCTGTGGGAAGCTCCTTTATTCTAATCAGGTTTTACTTAATACTAGATCATTTGCAATCTGAATTAACATTACTGGGAAACCTTTATTCTTAACTTATTCAGTTTCTCCCTCTTCCTAACAATGCTAAAGGTAAGGTTACATGTACTACATAAACTATACATAGATTAGGGCACTGATGGATCACCTTTGTCTTCTGATACTTCACACAGATAGCAATCATAGCTGGTATTTGTATCTAGTGCTTTGTGTTTTGAAAAGCTTTATGTAATGGGAGATCTATAACATTATTTTGAACTAGATACTACAGACTTTATTTCAATATTATAGATGAAAAACCTGAGATGTAGATAGATAATGTGACTTGCTTAAGGTCACATAGCTAGTGTCAGAGCACGAATTCAAGCCAAAGTCTTTCAGATGCCATGTCCATTATTATATTCATAATGCCATTCTGATTCCCCAAATATATGAGACTACTTAAATATCTATAAGTCATCACTTCAACAATGCTGGGAAATCTGGAATTTCCTCTGACTACCATGACATGACTGATAACCTTCTGCACCAGAGAATGAAAGACCTTTTCCTCAAGATATATCTATAAGGAATAAATTCCACTATGGTAAGAATCTTCCCGGGAGAGGAGCCAAGATGGAGGAGTAGAAAGATTCACATATGCTAGCTCCTAGCCCAAAGCCCACAAAATACCTGTAAAGAAGAATTCCCAACAAATTCTGGAGCAGCAGAAGCTACAGAATAATGGAGTGGAGGAGATTTGTGTTCCAGAGAGACCTAAAAAACCAGCACCAAAATCCATGGTGCACCGGACCTCAAGCAGAGCCCAGTCCTGTCTTGGCCACATGCCACCAAGAGGAGCAGATCCGAGCAGACTTCAGGGATGGAATCTCCAGTGGCCGTGAAGGTACCTCCACCTACAGACACTAAAGGTCAGTGAGAGAGCCTGTTTTGCTGGTCGAGAGGGGAGCAAGGTGTCTCCATAACTCAGGCCCCCTCGAGAGGCAACAACAAAGGCTGCAGTGGACAGGGGCTCCCAAAGCAGACAGGAGCTGGAATCCATTGTTGAAAGTCTCCCCATAAAACCCCTGAGGGAACTGAGTCCTGTGAGGTAGCCCTGCCCCTACCCAAGCAGCTGAACTTAATCTCACACTGAATAGCAGCCCCACCCCCCACTGCAGCACCTGAATTTAATCTCACACTGAATAGCAGCCCTGCCCCCCATGAAAACCCTGAGGCTGGGAAGCAGCATTTGAATCTTAGACCCCAAGCACTAGCTGGGTGGATCTGGAGGCAAGGCAGGGGTGGAGAGGAATCTCAGATGTCAAGTAACTGACTGGGAAAATGCCCAGAAAAGGGAAAAAAAAATAAGACCATAGAAGGTTACTTTCTTGGTGAACAGATATCTCCTCCCTTCCTTTCAGATGAGGAAGAACAATGCTTAACATCAGGGAAAGACATAGAAGTCAAGGCTTCTATATCCCAAACATCCAAAATAAATGTTCAGTGGGCCCAGGTCATGGAAGAGCTCAAAAAGGATTTTGAAAATCAAGTTAGACAGGTGGAGGAAAAACTGGGAAGAGAAATGAGAGGGATGCAAGAAAAGCATGAAAAGCAGGTCAACATCTTCCTAAGGAGACCCAAAAAAATGCTGAAAAAAATAACACCTTGAAAAATAGGCTCACTCAATTGGCAAAAGAGGTTCAAAAAGTAAATGAGGAGAAGAATGCTTTCAAAAGCAGAATTAGCTAAATGGAAAAAGAGGTTCAAAAGCTCACTGAAGAAATTAGTTCTTACAAAATTGGAATGGAACAGATGGAGGCTAATGACTTTATGAGAAACCAAGGAATCACAAAACAAAACCCAAAGAGTGAAAAAATGGAAGATAATGTGAAATACTTCATTGGGAAAACAACTGACCTGGAAAATAGATCCAGAAGAGACAACTTAAAAATTATGGAACTACTTGAAAGCCATAATAAAGAAAGAGCTTAGACATCATCTTTCATGAAATTATCAAGGAAAACTGCACTAATATTCTAGAACCAGAGGGCAAAATAATTATTCAAGGAATCCACCAATCACCACTTGAAAGAGATCCAAAAAGAGAAACTCCTAGGAACATTGTGGCCAAATTCCAGAGTTCCCCAGACAAGGAGAAAATATTGCAAGCAGGTAGCTAGAAACAATTCCAGTATTGTGGAAATACAATCAGGATAACACAAGATCTAGCAGCTTCTACAGAAAGGGATCAAAGGATGTGGAATAGGATATTCCAGAAGTGAAAGGAACTACGACTCAAACCAAGAATCACCTACCCAGCAAAACTGAGTATAATACTTCAGGGGGAAAAATGGTTTTTCAATGAAAAAGAGGACTTTCAAGCATTCTTGATGAAAAAAAAAGAGCTGAAAAGAAAATTTGACTTTCAAACACAAGAATGAAAAAAAGCATGAAAAGCTAAACAGTAAAGAGAAGTCATAAGGGACTTACTAAAGGGGAACTGTTTACATTCTTACATGAAAAGACAATATTTGTAACTCTTGAAACTTTTCAGTATCTGGGTAGTTGGTGGGATTACCCCCCCCCCACACACACACACACACTCACATGCATGTACACAGAGACAGCACACAGTGAATTGAATAGGATGGGATCATATGTTAAAAAAAATGAAGTTAAGTGGTGAGAGAGAAATGTATTGGGAGGAGAGGGAGAAATTGAATGGGGCAAATTATCTCTCATAGAAGAGGCAGGTAGGAGACTTTTTAGTGGAGGGAAAAGGAAGGGAGCATGAAGTTTACTCTCATCACATTTGACTAAAGGAAGGAATAAAATGCACACTCATTTTGGTATGAAAACCTATCTTACAATACAGGAAGGTTGAGGAGAAGGGAACAAGCAGGGTAGGGGGATGATGGAAGGGAGGGTAATGGGAGGAGAGAGCAATTTGAAATCAACACTCTTGTGGAGGGACAGGATCAAAAGAGAGAATAGAAGCAATGGGGGGCAGGATAGGATGGAGGGAAATATAGTTATTCTTACACAACACGACTATTATGGAAGTCATTTGCAAAACTACACAGATATGGCCTATATTGAATTGCCTGCCTTCCCAAAGGAAATGGGTGGAGAGGGAGGGATGGGGAGAAGTTGGAACTCAAAGGTTTAGGAACAACTGTCGAGTACTGTTCTTGCTACTAGGAAATAAGAAATACAGGTAATGGAGAATAGAAAGTTATCTGGTCAAAAGAGGACCAAGGAGAAGATGGGGACAAGGAAAGGAAGGATGATAGAAGAGAGAGCATATTGGTGATAGGGGCAATTAGAATGCTTAGTGTATTGGGGTGGGGGGAGGGGACAAATGGGGAGAAAGTTTGGAACCCAAAATCATATCCATCCCCATAGAAAGAATTGATGTTGTCTGAACAGACTGAAGCACAGTTTTTCTTTTACTTTATTTGCTTTGAGATTTCTTTTTGGTCTGTTTTCTTTCACAACAAGACTAATGTGGAAATATATTTTCATGAATACACATGTATAACCTATATCAAATTGCTTACCTTCTCAATGAAGCAGGTGGGGATGAAGGAAAGGAAAGAATTTGGAACTCAAAGTTTTGGAAGTTGTTAGGCTGCAAAAGAATGGAAAACAGATCATAAAGGAGGATCATATAACAATATTCATTTCACAGGGTCTCAGATGCTCTCCTGTGCACAAGATGGAGATTTGTGGACTAGGTGATGTTATGGTTCAATTGATTTGAAAGTATTTAAATGAATGGGATCAAAGAGTAGTTATAAATGACTAGGACAATAGCTTGAAACTATTCAACTGAAACTTAATAAAGATAAAATAAAGTTCTATACTAGGGTCCTAAAAGTTGACTTCAAATATTTTAAAGAAGATTTCGCACCACTGTGCTAATATATATCAAAAGGAAAAAGGAAACATTTTCCCTTTAAAATTGTAGCCAATAGTCAAAGAATACTTATAGTGTCTTATCAGGCATGGGGGCTACTCTCACCTTGGGTATATCTCCATCTCTCTGTCTCGCTTCCATTCTCATATCTGTGTTGCTTTAGATTAGATTATTTAGATAGATTAATACTTACTCCTTTTCTGGATTCCCTACTAAATAACAGTTTCCCCTTTATATTGCCAAAAGTTCTGCTAGACCTATTACCACCAAATAATACACAAGACACCCAGGCAATTCAAAAGGTCCTTGTGCTTTCCCCATTCTTGGCAGTTTCTAGATTTCACTAGATCCTGAGCTGCTGAGTATTGGGAATATTGCACTAGAAGGTGCCTACTACTTAGAAATCCAATTCCCTGGCAGTTGTTTCTTGAAAATATTGCCTCCAAACAATGGCGTGTTTAATTAACACAATTTATGTCAAACCACACACACAATTTTATGTATTCTCACAGTGCAGCATATTTACCCAAAATAGACCACCTAATTACTTAAGAAAACTGGCTGTATTTGCAGAACTGAATGTTAAGAGTTGTAAGAAAAATGAGCTGGGAATATCAAGTAGCAAGGGAGGAGAGGATGCCAAATCCTCATTAAAAGAGAAAAAGAAGTAATTAAGATGTGAAGTCCATGTGCAATATAGGTTTCAGTATAACTCAATGAGCAGGTTTCTTGAAACAGGATGAATGAAACATTTTTCTTGTAATATTTTCATTTTCAGTCCTGCTTCTAGATAATTCATGAATCCTGAGAAATCACCACTGAACCTTTGACACTTGGTGATGTATAGTCTGCATTAGATCAGCTCTAGCCGAGTGAAGGGGGTTGGCTGCTCAATGAGGGAAGTTCAATTCATTACAGTCATTTTTTTTCCAAAATAGGAGGAGACGGGTTATATTTAATCATTATCAAATGATTGAAGATTCTTGGTAATAAAGAAGTGAAAGATACAGAAATTAACTTTACCACTCTGGATGCATGGATGCTTCTAATTGCATTATTGCTGCACTCCTCAGGGAAATGATTCTAGGGATGGTGAAGAAAGGGGAAATTGACCGAGTTTAAATATTAGGAGGCAACTACATTGTCCATAATGATTGGTTATCTAAATGAAAAATCCATCTTTCCCACACATTTCAACTACATAGTGCTCACTGAGCCAATCTTAAGCAAAATTGTAAAGTAGGTGAAGATTGCCTTTAGTATGACTTATTTTTTTTTTGCCCTCTCTTGCTTGCCACCTTCTATCTAGACCAATCTGATTATTTTACAGATAAAGAAACTGAGGATGAGGGAGTTTAAGAAAGTTGTTCAAGGTCTCACAAGTAATAAGTATCACGACTGGCATCCAAACCTTGATCCACTGATTCCAGGATAAATATTCTTTCAGAGACTTACTACCATGTCAAAGAACATAAAAAGTACAGTGATTTTAAAAGTATAGTGCCAAATTATTTTCCAAACTACCTGAATCAATTCATAGATCCACTCCCTATTATTACATCGGTGTTATCTGGTTACCTGGAACAATTTTCATATGATTTTTCTTGATAGCTTTCTTTATTTCATTTGAGATGTACCTATTCATATTTTAATGGTCCATCAATTAGGAAATATCTCTTATTGTTATCTCCACATCAGCTATTTATTTTTGAAATTAGGTCTTCATCAGAGAAATTTGTTGTAAATATTTTCCACATATTAACTGTTTCCCTTCTAATTCTCACTGCTTTTTCTCTTTGAGCAAAAGTTTTTGTTTTGTTTTGTTTTTATTCAATGTAAACAAGTTGTTCAATATTTTTCAGTTAGTCCCTTTTTCCATTCCTTAACAAGTAAACAATTCTCTCATCTGGTAAAGTTTTTAAATATATCCTTCCTATGTAATCTATTTTAAAATAACATTGTCATTTATATATTGGTCATATATTCATTTGGATATGGTATAAGGTATTCTTCCATACATAATTTATATGAGATTGCTTTTCAGTTTCTCCGACAAATTTTGTCAGATAAGGAGTTCTTATCCTAGGAGTTAGTGCGCTTAGGTTTATCAAACACTGTTTTCACATTCAATTGCTTCTGGACCTTATTCATTTACTATGTTTTGTTGGTCAACATGCTTATTTTTAACCAGTACAAAATTATTTAAATGTTGCATTATAGTATAATTTCAAATCCAGTATTGCTAGCTCCGCTTTCTTTCACACTTCTTTTTTAACCATTTCTTTTCAAATTTTGTGACATATTTTTTTCCAGATGAAGTACATTATCATTTCATCTTGAGGTATAAAATAACTACCTTGAATTTTCATATGACAAAAGTTTTAGCTAAAAGCTTTACAAAGGAACCGTAGAATTGTAAGTAAAAAGGAAAAATAAATCTCTACTCCCATTGGTTTGACACCAGGAATTTAGGAATATAATTTAATTATTGGAAAAAAGTTAAGACAATAAAAAACAAAATAGATTGTAAAAGCTACATGATTATTTCAATCAGCACATGAAAAGGTTTTGATAAACTATAGAACTGGTTTATATTTTTTAAATCTCTAAAATGGATCGTCATGAAAGGGTCATTTTTTAATTTGATCTAAATTGCATGTTTACAATATAGAATTAGTATTGTTTTACCTAAAATATATCTGGGTTGATTGACTGTCTCTATGATTGTATTTCTTCTGACTAGATAGAAAAAATGTAGATGACCTACAACATTCCCAGAAGGAGCTACCCTATGGCAGATCATCATTATTATCAGCCCTATATTACCTAGGCATTGTCATTTAACATACTGGCATAACTTAACAATGCTTAGGCCTCACCATCTGTCCCTCCTTTGCACTAGTAGGATTTGAAAGCCCTTCTATTTACCCTAAAATTCAACTTTTGTGTATTATCTCCCTGAATTAGAGTATGAGGGCCTTTAGAGCAGAGATTCTGTAGTATTTTAACATGTATATTTCCACTACTTAGCATGGTATTTGGAACAAAGTAGGCATTTAATAATTTATTTTTCTTTATTTAATTCCTAGCATTAACAAGAGTAAAGGGAACATGGTGACTTCTCAATTATCATTAGAAATATGTCTTGAAATACTGATAGAGCAATTAGACAAAAGAAATAAATTAAAAACAAACATCAACAAAGAGGAGACAAAAAACCTATTTACAAGTGTTGTGTTTAAAAAATGACAGTCATTAAAGAAATACTTGAATTCACTGTTAGATCAATAAATTGATCCTAGAAAAATCCATTCACAAAAACATCTGTAATATTTCTATAAAATGCTAACAAGCACTGGGAGTAGATTATAATACATGAAATTTCCCTAAAATCACAAAATGGCTTCCAGTTGAAACAAGATGAATAAAAATAGGTAGGACAGACTTTTTATAATCATATCATATTCAATAAAATCAAATGAACATTTAGCAAAATCAAAGCACTTGAGGCATTCTTGAAAAAAAATGGGTAGATTACTTTATCTGTGAAAAAAAAAAAAAACCTCTCAACTACATATAGCTTATTGTAGTTTCTTTAAAAAAAGTAAAAAACCTATTAATGCAGTTGGTTGGTTGGTTGTTTTCCTTCATCTTTGAAGAGGACCAAAATGACATCACCATTGTAAAGTGAAATTTCAGTATGTCCAACTGTGACTGATCAGACCAATATGAGTTCAGAATGTTCTACCATAGGTTGGTCACAGATAGTCTGTATGAATATTTAGGGTGGTTATCCCAAACTTGCACATCCTGCATTTACTTTGTGCTGTCTCAATTCTGCTTTGTTCAAAGAGCACAGCACCTTTTCTAATGTGGGCACACCATGCTGAGCAGTCCTGTGCCAATATCTCCCATGTTGCAGAGTCAAATCCAAAGTTCTTGAGAGAGACCTTGAGAGTGTCCTTGTATCATTTCTTCTGGCCATTGTGTGATCCCCTGCCCCATACAAGTTCTCCATAAAATAGTCTTTTTGTCAAGCATACATTTTGCATTCAAACAACATGGCCAGCCCATCAGAGTTGTGCTCTCTGAAGCATAGTTTGAATACTTGGCAGTTCAGCTAGAGCAAGGACTTCAGTGTCTGGTACCTAATTCTGCCAGATGATCCTCAGAATCTTCCTAAGACTGTACAAATGGAAGAGATTGTTTTCCTGGCATGACACTGGTTGACTGTCCATGTTTCACAAACATATAACAATGAGGTCAGCACAACGGCTCTGTAGACCTTCAATTTTGTAGCCAGTTTAATAACTCTTCTCTCCAAAACCCAAACCAAACCTTTCTTCAGAGTCTCCCAAACTTCTCTCCCAAATTAACAAAGTGAGAAATATAGAGAAGTGAGAGAAATAGTGAGAAGACTTAAGAGGGATTTAGAGATTCAAGAGAAGCCATAGTGGAATAGTTGAGCCTTATGGAGTAAGCCTTGCCATTCCTTAGAGGTAAATCAGTGTCTCACAGGGGTAGAACTATGTTAGTGGAAGAATGTGTAAATCGTTAGTATAGAGGTAGGAAATATGATAAAATGATTAATACACCCTCATCAAGTAAATGACTGACCAGTGACAGGATGGCAATTCCAATCTTTTGGCAAGTCTGATTGTGTTTGTCCTTCATTTTCTCTTTCCTCTTTTCCTATGCCTTTCCCTTTCTCACCCAAAACAAAGTCAAATGTCGTCAGGTCATCTTTTCTCTGATGGCATGGCCTTCTTCGACAACGAAGGACAAACACAATAATCTGTGAGCAGACTCAGTTGCCTGAATGGGGATCCAGCTAACTGGGTAACTCAGCTCCTCCTCTCCTGTCTGTCTCCCCCTCCCCTTCTTTCTCTCCAAAGGAAGGTAAATTTGGATGGCCAGAAGATGCCCAGTAACTTGGATTTTACTGACTAAATTCTTTCCCTTTCCTTGCCTTTCTTTCCCTTTCCTTTCCTTCCCTTCCCTTCTCTTTTCTTTCCCTTCCCAAAACCTTAAACCCACTACACTATGAAGTTCATACACTGTAGGACTCTGGGACCCTGCCTAATGGCTCTCTTCTGGACCCACCACTGAAGAGTGAGTTTTAATAGTAACTGTTGCTGTTTCCCTCCCAGTCTGATATCTTCCTTTGTCTTTGCCTCATTAAAGGGACAATCCCCTGGCTACTTTTTAAACAGGCCTATTCAATGAATGGGCATTACCTCACCCTAAATAGACCTTGGTCTAAAGAGGCCAAGATCTCCCAGTGCACTCTGGGTCACCTTCAGTCATCCTGATGAATATCTGTTCACTGGATTCAGAACCAGAAGGAAATTGGACACTGTAATAATATTATATGATAATCAACTGTGAATATCTTAGCTATTCTCAGCAACATAATGACCAAAGTCTATTCTGAAGGAGTCATGACGGAAAATGCTATCCATCTCCAGAGAAAGAATGAATAAAAGTCTGAGTGTATAACAAAGAACATTTTTTAAGCCTTATTTTTCTTGGTGATTTTATGTGGAGGGGTCTGAATTTTCTTTTTCATAACTGATATGGTTCCATGACCGCATCTGTATAACCTTTATCAAATTGCTTGCCTTCTAAGGCAATGAAGTTGAGAGAGAATATGGAATACAAATTTTTAAAAATGAATGATAAAATTGTTTTTATAAGTAATTGGGAAAAATAAAAGATAAAAAAATAAAAATAAAGGTCATTACCAACCCCAAAATAAAAGAATGTACAGTTAAAGAGAAGGCTGTGTGGAAGATATTAAAATAAATTCCTTGCCTTTGATTTAGGGACAGAATGCCACTAAAGATATTTCCCATGGAAGAGGACATATGTATCTGTAATGACAGAATAGGGACACTGTGATTGTCTTCGTTTTGGGAAAGTTTACTCTCTGCTAGACTATCTTCTCTGATTAGATATTGTGCTTCCCTTGTCACCATCTCACTCACAATGTAGGAAAATGTGCTTTCCTAGTGACGGTCAGCAGCCAGAATGACGTAAGGTCCAAAGACATGCAGATATTTTCCTGAGACATCTTCTTGTACATTGTCCTCTTAGGTCCTAACTCTTTCACTTGCTGAGTCTCTAACAGGGCAGGACTGAGATTCTGCTATTCAGACTCTATTTACTCGACATCCAACAGACTTGAGATCCTTCACCCCACTCTTCTCATTGTACCCACTGCATTATTGCTATCTTTTTGTGCAGTTTTGGATTGCATGTAGGAACTTATTTGTGGTGTCCTTCAGCTTTATTAATCAATACTTTATCTGATGCTCTTTTAAATCTTTGCTTGAATGTTTATAACAGGAGTAGGGCTCAACTAGCATTTTTAGTTTATCATGTTGTCCAAAAATCCATTTCAATTTTTTTCTTTATGAATGTAACAGGACTATTAAATTGTCATAACTAAGACCCCCATCATCTGTCTTTGGTTTAGAATGAGACTTGTTCACTTATTGATGATCTCTATGAAACAGGTATCTACACAGAAGTAATCTTAGTTAAGATTTACACAACCCCTTTCCAAATGTCAACAAAAACCTCCTTTGTAATTGAATAACCCTCTACCCTTTACTACTTCTTCCCTCCATTCAACATATGATATTGGCAAAGTGAAAGCCAAGTAAAACAAATGCATTGGTCTTTAGGAAAGTAGACTTCTGATAAATCTGAAAGGAGTATAAATTAAATTGACTTAAGTTTGATAGCTTTTAGGAATCCCAAAACATCTAATCCTCTATGTATGCATGTAATAAGTATTTGTCAAATGAATAAACATAAAGAAATGGGAGCATCTTTTTTCAGAAAGAGGAGGGAAAATGGGAAATGCAAAGTAGAGAGAATGCTTAACTTGGATTTAGATGGCTTGGGTTTCAATTCTATTTGTATAACTGGGGAGGTATAACATTTAACCTCATGGAGACTTGGTTTCTTCATCTTTAAAGTGACAATAATAATGACTCTGCTACCTACTTTACAGGAATTGTGTGGGCATCCCATGAAATAATGTATTTCAAAGTGTTTTAAAATACTACATAAATGTAATCTATTATTATCATTACTTTTCTTTGGAAGTTTGGAATATCCTTGGGGGGAAGGAAGTAGCTGTAAAAGGAGATAAAACCAAGCCTATTAAAGCACAAATGCCAAATGATGAAGATGGGAAAGTCATCAGGAAAACAAGAAGTAATAAAAATAATTGGAGCAATCAAGATAAACTAATGATGATATTCTTTTTGTCTGATAGAATAATTCTGCATTCAATACTGTTAAGTAATTAGGCCCTAGAGAAGAGAAAAAGTATTTTTGTTAGGGGCAAACAGCAAAAATGTGGCCTGAAAAGTGTTTGAGTTCAGAAGGAGAATTTTCTTATCTTGGTATTTCATAGTTCTATGATGCCAGCAGGGGAAGAACAGAAAAGGAAAACAAGTTGATGTTCAGATGTCTACAGACCTGAAAAGTAATTGTTGTGTGCAGGCTGACTAAACTCTGGATTAGGAGAACGTACAACACATATTCTTAAATAGCATTTCAACGATTCTCTATGTTCTAAATAAACATTAAGAAGTGTATGTGTGTATGTGTATATATGTGTGTAGTCTCACACACAGAGGACCTTTTACTTATTTGAAGGTTATTCATCCGACTCAAATTAAGCATAAAAAAGGCCTTGAGAAGCCAGAATTGACTTTTTAAATTCTACTCACTGAATATAATGCAAGTCTCTCAGGCCCTCATTCAGTGTTTATTTACTCTTTTTTTATGTACACTTCTTTCAGCTTACAGTTCAGTACCTTTTCCACTAGATTAAGTTCCTGAAAGTAGAGAGGCATTATTGTACCTCAGTTACTGGGTAGGAGAATTTGTTAGTTTTAGTGAAGCATTGAGAAGAAGAAAAAAGACTCTATAATAATGCCCCTGGTTTCCTGTCTTAGCATTCCCACAGTTCCTATGTAATGAGGACCTAAGGATTCATGGATCTCAAGGTCAGGCCACTCAGATGCTTTAGCCTTATTGATAGAATTTGACATGGCATTTGGCCTTACAAACTAGGATTTTGCCTAGTACTTTGTAACCAAGATAAATGCTTTAAAATCTCTCCTGATTCTCTACCCTTACTTAATGCTAGCCTTATTTTCACTAGGAGTGGACTTTGGTCTTGCTCTCACAAGTCCTCTTGGGCACTAGAGACTGTACTTCCCCAAAATCCTAATTCTCTGTCACATTTTCAAGAACATACCCTCTATCCTCACCTCACAATGCTTGCTGACTCTCTGTTCCACCTGTCACCAAATAAATAAATAAATAAAGCCTGACACATCCTGACTTATTGAGACATATACAGGCCACTTTGGGGAGAAGAAATAATGGAGAAGTTGATCAATTATTTCCTTGCCTCGATTAATAATTTTCTTTTGAGAAGGTAAAAGAATAAAAAGAATTGACTCCTCTAAGTGCTCCAAAACAATAAAAAGAAAGTGGTTGGTCAAATGAAGAGAAGAGAAGTCTTAGGAAGAAAAAAGATAGTGATACTTTATAATTCTCAACAGATTAGAGAGAAAGGATGGAAGGTATATTTATATTTATGCCCTACTGTCTAGGACAAGAGATTCAAAAAGAATAAGGATAGTTATGATTCAATAAATCTGAAATTTTACAAGGCAAAGATAGTTCAATCAAAAAGCATGGAAACTCGGGGGGTGGAGCCAAGATGGCAGAGTAGAAAGACTCACGTATGCTAGCTATGAACCCACAGCCCATACATTTCCTGCAAGAAGAACTCCCCACAAATTCTGGAGCACTGCAAGGCATGCAGAAACACAGTGGAAGAGATTTCTGTTCCAGAGAGACCTGGAGAGCCGTCCCCAGGGGTCTGTGGCGCTCCGGACAGCAGAGTGCACCCCTGAGCTGCACTGGCCACACGGCCCCAGAGAAGCACATCCGAGCAGGCTTCAGGGATGGAACCTCTGGTGGCCGGGAAGGTCCCTCTGCCCACAGATGCTACAGGTCAGTGAGAGAGATGTCTGGGTTGCCCGAGAGGGGAGTGGGGTGTCTCCGTGACATGGGCCCCCTCGGGAGGCAGCAGCAGAGGCAGCGGCAGAAGCAGCAGTGGTGGCCAGGACTCCCCGAGACGCAGGCAGAAGTTCAAGGCCATTACAGAACGTCTCTGCATAAAGACCCTGAGGGAACTGAGCCTGGGAGGTGGCCCTGCCCCCACTTGAACACCAGAACTTAAGCTCACATTGAATAGCAGCCTCTTCCGCCTCAGAAAGCCCATTTGAATCTCAGACCCCAAGCACTAGCTGGGCGGATCTAGGCGGGGGTAGACAGGAATCTCAGAAGTCAAGTAACTGGCTGGGAAAACGCCCAGAAAAGGGAAAAAAATAAGACTATAGAAAGCTACTTTGATGGGGTACAGATGTTCCCGCCTTTCAATTCTGATGATGAGAAACTATTCTTACCATCAGGGAAAGACGTGGAGGTTGGGGCCTCTGTATCCCAGACATCCGAGGTGGATGTCCAGTGGGCTCATGGAAGAGCTCAAAAAGGATTTTGAAAGTCAAGTTAGACAGGTGGAGGAAAAACTTAGAAGAGAAATGAGAGGGATGCAAGAAAAGCATGAAAAACGGGTCAATACCCTGGTAAAGGAGACCCAAAAAACATGGTGAAGAAAATAACACCTTGAAAAATAGGCTCACTCAATTGGCAAAAGAGGCTCAAAAAGCCAATGAGGAGAAGAATGTTTTCAAAAGCAGAATGAGGCAAATTAAAAAAGAGGTTCAAAAGGTCACAGAAGAGGATAGTTCTCTCAAAATTAGAATGGAACAGATGGAGTCTAATGACTTTTTGAGAAACCAAGAAATCACCAAACAAAACCAAAAGAATGAAAAAATGGAAGAGAATTTTGAAATGTCTCATGGGAAAAACAACTGACCTGGAAAACAGATCCAGGAGAGGCAATTTAAAAATTATGGGACTACCTGAAAGTCATGATCAAAAAAAGAGCCCAGACATGAAATTATCGAGGAAAACTTCCCTGATATCCTACAACCAGAGGGCAAAATAAGTATTGAAAGAATCCATCAATCACCGCCTGAAAGAGATCCAAAAAGAGAAACTCCTAGGAACATTGTGGCCAAATTCCAGAACTCCCAGGTCAAGGAGAAAATCTTGCAAGCAGCTAGAAAGAGAAAATTCCAATATTGTGAAAATACCATCAGGATAACTCAAGATCTAGCAGCTTCTACATTAAGGGTTCGAATGGCATGGAATAGGATATTCCAGAAGTCAAAGGAACTAGGATTAAAACCAAGAATCTTCTACCCAGCAAAACTGAGTATAATACTTCAGGGGAAAATATGGTCTTTCAATGAAACAGAGGAATTTCAAGAATTCTTGATGAAAAGACCAGAGCTGAAAAGAAAATTTGACTTTCAAACACAAGAATGAAAAGAAGCATGAAAAAGTAAACACCAAAGAGTAGTCATAAGGGACTTACCAAAAGTGAACTGTTTACATTCCTACATGGAAAGACAATATTTGTAACTCTTAAAACTTTTCAGTATCTGGGTAGTTGGTGGGACCACACACACACATACACACTCACACAAGTACATGTGTGCACACACACACATACACGCATACATGCACACACAGAGACAGAGAGCACAGAGTGAATTGAATGGGATGGGACCATATCTTAAAAGAAATTAAGGTAAATGGTGAGAGAGAAATGTAGTGGGAGGAAAGAGGGTGAAATGGAAGGGGGTAAATTATATCTCATTCAAGAGGCAAAGCGGGAGACTTTTTAGTAGAGGGAAAAAGAGGAGAACTGAGAAAAAAACAAGAAGTTTACCCTCATCATATTCGACTAAAGGAAGGAATAAAATGCACATTCATTTTGGTATGAAATCCTATCTTACAATACAGGAAAGTGGGGGGAGAAGGAAATAAGCAAGGGGGGGGGATGATGGAGGGGGAGGGGCAAGGGGAGGAGGGAGCAATTTGAAGTCAACACTCTTGGGGAAGAGGGGACAGGATCAAAAGACAGAATGGGAAACAATGGGGGGCAGGATAGGATGGAGGGAAATAGAGTTAGTCTTACACAACACGACTATTATCGAAGTGATTTGCAAAACTACGCAGATAGGGCCTATATTGAATTGCCTGGCTTCCCAAAGGTAATGGGTGGGGAGGGAGGGATGGGGAGAATTTGGAACTCAAAGTTTTTGGAACAACTGTTGAGTATTGTTCTTGCTGCTGGGAAATAAGAAATACAGTTAATGGGGAATAGAAAGTCATCTGGCCCTACAGGACAAAAGAGAAGATGGGGACAAGAGAAGGGAGGGATGATAGAAGAAAGGGCAGATTGGTGATAGAGAACATTAGATTGCTCGGTGTATTGGGGTGGGTGAGGGGATAAAAGGGGAGAAAATTTGGAACCCAAAATTTTGTGAAAATGAAGGAAAAAATTAAATAAATAAATCTTTATTTAAAAAAAAAGCATGGAAACCTCTCAAGAATAAAATTTTGGTGATCATATTGCAAATTATTACTGTAAGAAAGACAGAGATGGGTATCAGAAGAGATTGATGTGATTGCCCAGGAAATCAAGAACAATTCCAAATTGTTAATCATCCACATAGTATGGGGGAAATGACATATATAGGAGAAAGTATGATATAATTGAAAGAACACTGGATTTAGAGTTATGATTCTGTGGAAGTGTCAATTATTTTGCCACTGTTGAGGCTCAATTTTCCCATGTGAAAAGATACTATTTTAGTCTATCAAGATTCTGAGGTGGCTTCTGAAATTGTTTTGTGAAATTTTCATTTATCTTCCTTCTCTGAATCTCTATTTCACCAGGAGAAATTTGAGAGTATTGTCCAACCTGGGTGACTTCCAGTCCTGAATTTGCACTACTTCTTCATTTTGCATCTTGCACTCTCAATTTCCCCATGTGAAAAGTGAGAGCATTGTGAACTCAAGGCTCTGAACTGGTTTCCAAATCAGACATTTTGGAATTCTCAATGATTTTCCATTTCTCTGTTCTTTCCACATATGAAAGATATGTGTGTCCAAATTCTGCCACTTACTAGCTGACAGACTTTGGACAAGTCTCTAAACTTCGAGTTTAGAATAGAACATGGAATTTTCAGACATGGCTAATGGGAATTCATTTTTTTAACCTAACATATCTGAATTTTAATTTTCTCATATGATGAAACAACTTGCACTAAATGATTTTTCTAACTCTTTTCAGTTTTAGATCTATCATCCTATTTAAGGAGAAGAAACTTGAGTGACAGAGTTCCATTAAAAAATAATATTAGCAAGACTAAAGACCATGACCTTTAAGTCTTACGTATACACATTTTATTTTATTTTACATCTTAAGGTTGGACAAAATATTGGAATGAAGATTTTGTTCATTTCTAGCTCCTACATTTTAGGAAGCAAATTGATAAGCTACAGCCTGCCAATAGAAGCCAAGTAGGAAGGCAATGTTTCTTGAAATCCTTGTATGACAATACAAGCATTGTTTGAAGGATTTGCATATGGTTAACCAGTTTAGGATAAGTTGTTTTTTGTTTTTTGTTTTTTTTTTTGGTGGAGAACTATATTGTACTCAAATATTTGAAAGAATCTCATGAGAAAAAGGAATTAAATTTGTTTTGCCTGATATCCAAAGGCCATATGTAAAAATAACGGGTAGAAGTTAAAGACAGGCAGATTTTGATTCAACATGAGCAAAAACTTTGTAAAGTAAAGCTATCCATAATTGCACTGTTCTGTTTCACAAGACAGTGAATTCCTCATCTTCAGTGGTCTTTAGAAACATCGTTATAACTTGTTGCGAATTAGTATAGAATGATCTCTTGTTTTAAATAGTGGTTGGATACATTAAGTCTTGTGAGATTCTTTCCAGAAAAAATTATTGTTGACCTCTCTATTGTCAACTACATAGCTTATCACCTATTACTTGGATCAAACTCAACTGACCCTCTTCTAGCAATTGCCCCAGAATCTACCCCACTGCTTCTTAACTAGTATTTTTTCTGATTGCCCACTGTGTCTTGAGATCCTATAGTCTCCAGCCTGAAGGTTGATAGTCTGTCCCATTCTGCCTTACTCCATCTCCACTAGTGACAAGCTATATCTGTACTGAAATCTAACTGTGAGTTCATAAGCATACATCTCACTGGCACTAACATAACCAGAAATTTTCTGAAAATAATCAGTTGAATTCTTGTACCTTATACATATGTAGCACTCAATCAATCATTGCCAAATGAAAGGGGGAACAGTTGAAACATACATATTTCCTTTTTGAATGTTTTTAACTTTTTCAAAAAGTAGCAATGATAACAAGGCTATTGTTATCTTAATTTTAAATTTTTAAATAATGGATTGTCTTTTTAAATCTAAACGTGCGAAGATGGTGGAGTAGAAAGACTCACTCACGTATGCTAGCTCTGGAACTCACAGCCCATAAATTTCCTGTAAAAAGAACTCCCCACAAAATCTGGAGCAGTAGAAACCACACAGCAATGGAGGGGAGGAGATTTCCATTCCAGAGAGCCCTGAAAAACCAACCCCAAAGGTCCGTCTTGCACCAGACAGTGGAGCTCACCACTGTGCTGCCCTGGCCGCGGGGCCACAGAGTAGCGGATCCGAGCAGGTTTCAGGGACGGAATCTCTGGTGGCCGCAAAGGTCCCTCCACCCACAGGCACTACAGGTCAGTGAGAGAGACCCCTGGGTTGGCCGAGAGGGGGACAGGGTGTCTCCATGACTCGGGGCCCCTCAGGAAGCAGTGGTAGAGGCTGCGGCAGAGGCAGTGGCGGTCCGGAACTCCCCAAGCAGGAAGGGGCTCCATTGTTGAAGGTCCATGCATAAAGCCCCTGAGGGAACTGAGCCTGGGAGGTGGCCCTGCCCCAACCTGAGCATCAGAACTTAAGCTCACATTGAATAGCAGCTGTGCCAGCCGCTGAAAGCTCTGAGGCTGGGGAGCAGCATTTGAATCTGAGACCCCAAGCACTACCTGGGCAGATCTAAACAGGGGTGGAGAGGAATCTCAGAAGACAAGTAACTGGCTAGGAAAGAGGCCCAGAAAAGGGAAAAAAAAATAAGACCATAGAAGGCTACTTTCTTGGGGAACAGATATTCCCGCCTTTCATTTCTGATGATGAGAAACAATGCTTACCATCAGGGAAAGACATAGAAGTCAAGGCCTCTGTACCCCAAACATCCGAAATAGATATCCAAGGGCTCAGGCCATGGAAGAGCTCAAAAAGGATTTTGAAAATCAAGTTAGACAGGTGGAGGAAAAACTGGGAAGAGAAATGAGAAGGATGCAAGAAAAGCATGAAAAGCAGGTCAATATCTTCTTAAGGAGACCCAAAAAAATGTTGAAGAAAATAACACCTTGAAAAATAGGATAACTCAATTGGCAAAAGAGGTTCAAAAAGACAATGAGGAGAAGAATGCTTTCAAAAGCAGAATTAGCCAAATGGAAAAGGAGGTTCAAAAGCTCACTGAAGAAAATAGTTCTCTCAAAATTAGAATGGAACAGATGGAGGCTAATGACTTTATGAGAAACCAAGAAATCACAAAACAAAACCAAAAGAATGAAAAAATGGAAGAGAATGTGAAATATCTCATGGGAAAAACAACTGACCTGGAAAATAGATCTAGGAGAGACAATTTAAAAATTATGGGACTACCTGAAAGCCATGATGTCATCTTTCATGAAATTATCAAGGAAAACTGCCCTGATATCCTACAACCATAGGGTAAAATAAGTATTCAAGGAATCCATCAATCACTGCCTGAAAGAGATCCAAAAAGAGAAACTCCTAGGAACATTGTGGCCAAATTCCAGAAATCCCAGGTCAAGGAGAAAATCTTGCAAGCAGCTAGAAAGAAACAATTCCAGTATTGTGGAAATACAATCAGGATAACACAAGAACTAGCAGCTTCTACCTTAAGGGATCAAAGGGCATGGAATAGGATATTCTAGGACTCAAACCAAAAATCACCTACCCAGCAAAACTGAGTATAACACTTCAGGGGAAAATATGGTCTTTCAATGAAACAGAGGACTTTCAATCATTCTTGATGAAAAGACCAGAGCTGAAAAGAAAATTTAACTTTCAAACACAAGAATGAGAAGAAGCATGAAAAAGTAAACAGCAAAGAGAAGTCATAAGGGATTTACCAAAAGTGAACTGTTTGCATTCCTATATGGAAAGACAATATTCATAACTCTTAAAACTTTTCAGTATCTGGGTAGTTGGTGGGGCCACACACACATACACACACGCACATGCACACACATACACATGTGAACATACACACATACACACATGCACGCACATACAGAGACAGAGAGCACAGAGTGAATTGAATAGGATGGGACCATATCTTAAAAGAAATTAGGGTAAATGGTGAGAGAGAAATGTAGTGGGAGGAGAGAGGATGAAATGGAATGGGGTAAATTATCTCTCATTCAAGAGGCAAACAGGAGACTTTTTAGTGGAGGGAAAAAGAGGAGAGCTGAGAAAAAAACATGAAGTTTACCCTCATCACATTCGACTAATGGAAGGAATAAAGTGAGCACTAATTTTGGTATGAAAACCTATCTTACAATACAGGAAAGTGGGGGAGAAGGAGATAAGCAGGGTGGGGGGGATGATGGAAGGGAGGATAATGGGAGGAGGCAGCAATTTGAAGTCAACACTCTTGGGGAGGGACAGAATCAAAAGACAGAAGAGAAACAATGGGGGGCAGGATAGGATTGAGGTAAATACAGTTAGTCTTACACAACACGACTATTATGGAAGTCATTTGCAAAACTACACAGATATGGCTTATATTGAATTGCCTGCCTTCCCAAAGGGAATGGGTGGGGAGGGAGGGATGGGGAGAAGTTGGAACTCAAAGTTTTATGAACAACTGTTGAGTATTGTTCTTGCTACTAGGAAATAAGAAATACAGTTAATGGGGAATAGAAAGTCATCTGGCCCTACAGGACAAAAGAGAAGATGGGGACAAGAGAAGGGAGGGATGATTGAAGAGAGGGCAGACTGGTGATAGGGGAAATTAGAATGCTCCGTGTATTGGGGTGGAGGGAGGGGATAAATGGGGAGAAAATTTGGAACCCAAAATTTCCTGAAAATCAATGTAAAAAGTTAAATAAATAAATTTATATTACATGAAATCTAAAAGTGCTAGAGATCCAAATTTCAGTTATTTCCTAAAATGCAAATAAATATTATACACATGCTCACTCTCTCTTTGGAGATAATGGAAATTTTTATCTCAGTAATACTGTCTGACTTTTGATGCAGAAATCTTATCTAATTTCTTGTAAATGTTTAAGTTTAGACGCATATCTAATTGGAATTAATTTTCAATCTTCTAAAGTCTTCAGATATTTCAGACTGTGTCTTTAGAGGATGCTAATTACTTGCAATCAAAAAGAGATTTAATTTTTATTTTTAATTAAATTATTTTAAATAATTGGAATTGGTATTTGGGTTCTGGGCTATCAGAGATGAACATGTATCATCTGAATTTTCACAATAAACTTCAATTTGACAGTATAAAATAAGCAAGCAAAAAAGTCACAGGGCTAATAGAATATAAACAAAGAAACAAACTTGAAATCCCCAAATTGACAGAAAACAGGATAATAAAATAGAAATGGAGATTACTAGGGAGAATTGACAAACCAATAATGTTACCAAAGAAATAGAAATATAAAGTATATGAAAAAAAAGGTAACACAACTGGACAAAAGAAATAAAGAAGCTTTGTTTATCCAAAACCAGCATCACAGTTTCTCTAAGAGTAAAAAGTAGGAAGTGATACACTAATGGTAAAAAAAAATAAGTTAAGTATGTAATAAAATTGATTAAAACAATAATATCCTGCATTTACATAGAGCTTCTAATGCCTTGTATTTTCTTTTAATCCTAATAGAAGTCCCATGAGGTAGATGATACAAATATTAATATTCTGGTATAGTGAGGGAAAGTGCCAGAGGAGACTTGGATGAGAATCCACTGTCTCTTTATCTTGTTAGTTCCTCAATGTTTTTATACATAATTTGGCAACATATTTATGCTACTTCATCAGAATGTTGTGAAAAAAGTTCTTTGTAACCCTTAAAACGTCATGTACATATGAGTTGCATTATAAATTATATTTTTAGATGATGAAACTACAGTTGAAGAGTCTTTCTAATGATCAATTTAAAAATAGGATTTGAATTCAGATCTGCTGCTCTGGAGTTCTGGAGTATTTCCAATATGTCATGAGGATAAGTTTACCTCTTCTTTTACTAATCAAAAAAAATGTTGTTAAGAAATAGGGAGGTGAAATAGGGGTCAGAATCCTCACCATAAAGTAGAATTAATCTTCCTATATGTTCTTGCCAGAATTTTCTAAACTCATACTATTTGAAGCTGTGGCACTATATAATTGACACAGAATTACAGATGTTAGCAATATGTCCTCTTATCACTTCAGTACTTTCATCTCCACCATTTCCTCTTCTGTTCTTGTATTTGTTGTTGTTTCTTCATTATTCTCAAAGAGAACCTGACATCAGGATGGTGATGCTATGACATTCAAGTGAATTGAATTTAAGTGAGGGAAGGTTATGCAAATTCGCCAGCCCAATGGTCCAAATAAAGGCAAATCTAGTTTTCTATGCCCTTTGCAGTGAACATCTAGGTGGCACAGTGGATAAAAGTGCTAGGTATTTGGACAAATTATTTAACCTCTCCCTGCCTCAATTTCCTCAATTATCAAATTGGGATAATAATAGCACCTAGTTGTCAGAATCAAAGGAGATATTATTTTTAAAGCACTTAGCACAGTGCCTGGAACATCACAGACATTTAATAAATGCATATTTCCTTCCTGTGAAGTGAATACAAGCCTGTCTGATTAGAAGATATATTTCCCATTAGGTTCTAGACCCCAAGGAGAAGCTTTTATACTTTGATCAAGATTTTGAATTCCCATGAGATTTTGCATTGGTGATACTTCTTATAATAATCATCAAAAAAAAAAAAAAAACGAAGACAGAAACTGAGACTTCTAGGATGAAGGACGAAAGCAAACCATATGGAAAAGTGATCATGGTAGCCCAGGCTTCAGTATGGACCCTGAAAACAAGCTGAGGGGAGGTAAAACAGAAATAGTGCCATCTACCTTTCAGAGTTACAGGACTAAATCACTCATCCAACTTTAAAACCAACTTGTTGGAGACTTTGCTATGGCCTCCATCCAATGGAGCATAGTGTTTCCAGAAATCATATTTTTTACTTACAGATATGACCTTCATCCATAGACAACATTTCCTAAGATTATCTTTACTATCTTTTTTTATGGTTTCAGTCACATTCAACACTTACTTTTAAAATATGTTAACTTTCTGATCTCCTAATAAGGTACACACTTAGTTCCGATGATTTTAGTTGTTCTCCGCTGAGCTGATAAGATGGCTCAAGTCAACTAATGAGCATGCATTATCCAATATATCTCATATTCAGTGAGTTCAAAATTTTGTGAAATATGTTCTATATGTAGGAGTGTGGTGGAATCTGCTTGTAATTCCTCTGTGGAGTTGACTTTCAAATTTTCAGTATGAGCACTCTACAAATCCAAATCAGGAATCTGCAAATGGTACAAATTATGGCTTAATTTGCTATTTTCTTTGTATAGATTTAAAGACATAGAGAAAATGTTAATGTAGTATAAATTTAAAATTTACGTGTTCAGGTTTTTTTTTTCTCCTTAGAAAGCTGATAGTTAAAAATTTGCTGAAGCATCCCTGACTACATTCCCAAGGGGGGCAAAGCATGGAAGTGACAAAACCAAAGGGAAAACATTTGAGAACTCTTTGCATAATTCAGAAGTCAGTAAATAAGGTTGAAAACATCCTAACAAGAAATAGTTTTTCTCTTTCATTTTGCTCTGTGGTGGGAAAAGTACTAGAAATCAATACTTTGTTGTCATTCTTGTTTTGTCATCTCAGTCTTCTCTGACTCTTGGTGACTCCATTTGGGATTTTCTTAGCAAAGATACGGGAGTAGTTTACTATTTCTTTTTCAAGATAATTTTATAGATAAGGAAACCAAGAATACTTGACAAGTCAGGCAACTAGTAGGCGACTGAATAGTCAGGATACCTGGCTTCTATTCCTAGATCTTCTACTTAACTATCCATGTGATCTTGAATAAATTATTTAATCTCTCTAAGTTTCCTTAGTTATAAAATGGCGTGCTAATCATTTCACTGCTCATTCTTTCTGTAGTTTTGATTATGCTTAGAAAAAAAGGAAATATATCAAGTTTGATCATCATCATTCCTGCAAAAGGTTAAATAATATAGCATTCACCTAAAATAAGGAAATGAACACGTTGGATGAGGAAGTTACAATTATTTGTTATATTTATTATTCTATCAGGATACTTTGTATTATCTGCCTTTTTCAATACATAGTGACAATCCATTGTAGCAGATGAGGTGCTAAACTTATATAGTAGTTTTCTCTTCTACTTTTGCCACTCGTACCTGTGTGCTTCAGGGTCAGTCATTTCATAGCTCCAAAATTCAGACCATTCTCTAAGACTGCCTGTGACTTCTGTAGCAGATCAATGAAATCGCACATCTAAGCCTTAACGTACCAAATCTGTTATGGTCTAACACTTCTATTTAAATTATGTATTTTTCAAATATTCAGAGGAACTGGAATATAAGACAGTATACTTGAGTTCTAATACAAGCTTCCTTATTAAATAACTATGTAACTTCAAGAAAATCACAACTTCTCTGGGACCCCTAGTTTCCTATTTATATAAAATTGATATAAGCTAATCTATCTACTTCATAGGATTATTGTATCAAATGGGAAAAAAAAATTTGTGAAAGTGAATGTCTACTTCAAATAGAAATATGTGGTTTAAGTAGCACATACTGCTAAAATGATGTCTCTGAGCAAAGAAGCTAAGCTTATTTAGTCCATGAGGCTAAGTGAACAGACATTTCCAAATAATACCGTTCAGTTCCCTTTTTAGCTATCACCATGCTGGAGTAATTTCCCAATAGGAATTAGTCCCTGTCCCAAACTAGAAAAGGTTAATAGAGGATAGGTAAAGTCTAGAAATATGAATGGTTCTGGTCTCTTTTATCTCATCACAAGCTTCAGAAGGTTTCATGGCAAAATACGTTGATCCCTTCCACATTTCCTAGTATAGTTTTCTACCATGGACAGAGCAGAAGTTTAATTTGTGGGGAAACAATGTTGCTGCCACAGTTCAGTCCCCTTGTTTTTAGCCTGAATCTGTCACTGGGGTGCCTAATCAACATGCAAATCAGATTGGTAGCAACAGATGTTGCCAGGTAAGTGGTATAGAAGTAAATAGGTCTTCCTGTTCTGCATTCTAATGAAAGTATTGAGACATTACAAAAAATAATTCATGCTGAGATGAAATATGATTAGTATTGGGGGGAGGTGGGTGTGTCTGAGGATGAACAGAGGGTAAACAGAACGGTGGCATAGCAACTACAGTCCCAAAGGCCTGGTTGAGTGATGAATGTAAAACAGGGGATGAAAGCTGGCTGAATGTGAAACATGAATCAGTAACTAAATCAAGAGATGGGAAACATAATGACTTTTTGAAGATTAAGCAATAGATAAACACAGTTTATAGTCTAAGAGTTCTCAGTGAGACCAGCTGTCCAGATCTATGCAGTATTTCTTTATAATATATGTGCCTGTATTTCAGCACAGTACTCCCTTGTAATTGATGGTCCTCCCTGAACAATCCATTAGGAAAAAACCAGAGGTGCTCTTTTCACACCCTCACCCCCTGTATAAAATGTTTCTACTATCATTTTATAAATAATCTATGAAGAGTTAGCATTATAACCCTTCCAACTGATTTCTTAAAGTTACAGTTGAAAAGTCCACCTTTGTTGAATGCATTGATATTACAAGGAAACATTATTCTTGATCACTTATATACCAGGCTCACAGTCACAGTACTGGACCCCATTATGCTAAGAAGATTTTGTGGCAAGGAAATTCAGTGCCATACTCAGAAGATATACCTTGTTTTGTACTTCTGCTTCCCATTCATCATATATTATAAAAACAGATATAACAAAATGCTGTTATTAACATCCGAGTGGAAGAATCACCACGTTAAGCCAGATGCTAGGTCGTTACAGCATTGCTTTTGGCAGGAGCAATAAAGAAAATGAAAGAAGAGTGTCGGGGAGAGAGGTCATGAGTGTTCTACATTATACCAGATGAAAAAGCTACGAATATATCCCCAAAACTTTCAATTATTTATCAATCTGTTATGCATAATTTATTTTTACCTTACTTTACATCTTTATCATCTCTGAAGGACAAAGATTTCCATGTTTGCACCCTATCAGGTAAACTGAGGCTTGAAAGTGTTGTTTTTCAAAGCATTCATTTTAGAAGACAACAAACCTATTCCAGAGATTCTCCCATTCTTCAAGACATGTTTAGAAATCTGAATCTGAGGTTGCTTTTGGAATTAGTTTTCAACAATTTAGTTGTTTTTTACTCACAATTTTCTTTGGATCTGATATGGCATAATGTCTTTTTATTAAAAGGTATTAAGGATAATTGTATTTGATTGGCACTGCCTTAAATCTATGTTCTTATGACAGATCATTACTTCTGTGGAGTATATTCAAAATATTACAGCATTGTAAAATACCGAGAACCAGAAGAGATCTTAGGGTCATCCACTTCAACCCCTTCAATTTACAGACAAGAAGAATGAAGACTGGTGAGATCAATTGACTTGCTTAGGGTAACGTAAGTATTACAAGTAGGAACTGAATCCAGGTCCTCTGAGTCCCATGGCTCTTCCTCCTGAAACTAACTTACAGGGATTGTGAGGAACAAATTAGATGATATTTGTTAAGTGCTCAGTACAACATCTGGTATATAGTAGATGCTTAACAAATATTTGTCCCTTTCTACTTTCTCTCCTATCACATTGAAGGGATTTTCGATAGACACAGAAACGTCTTCCCAAAGCAGAGTTACCAAAATGTTTTAAGCAATTATAATGTCACTGAAGTAAATATAATTTGTCTAAGTGACTGCTTTGGGTAATGCCCTTCTAATGAACATATGGGAAGTCATATCTATGAGTTGCATAGAATGGATATGGATAGGTTGCAATCTACATCATTGCAAGGAATCTAAGTATGAGATCCAATTGTGACTAGATAAAACAGCAATCAAAACAATAACAATAATTAATAACACATATGTGTACTTTGAGGTTTTCAAAGTGTTTCCCATACATTATCACATGTGAATCTCAAATGAGCTTTTACTGTTATTATGTCCTGAATGATATACCAAGGGTATCATGTAACTAATAAATTGGAAAGTTTTGAGTTGAGATTCAGTTTCAAATCTTCCTAAGTCTAAGTATGTCACTCTTATCCATTTTGTAATGCTTTCTCAAGCTCTCCCTTTCCTTGATAATAAAACTTTATATTTGTCTGGTACTCAAGTTGTTAAAGCTAAGTGACAGAGAAAATAGCATGCCAGGCCTGGGATCACAAAGATTTGAGTTCAGATAAGACCTCAGACACTTACAAGGTATGTGACTGGTCAAATCATTTACCTTCTGTTTGTCTTATTTAATTCCATTTATAAAATGGGAATAGTAATAGCACCTACCTGCCAGGTTTGTTGGGTAGATCAAATAAGATAACTGCAAAGTGCTTAGCAAAATGTCTGACACTTCATAATAAATGTTAGTTATTATCATCACCATCATCATCAAAAAAATTTTATGTGTTTCATAAAATTCTTAGATTAATTACAATTTCTCTCATTTCTTGAAAGAACAAACTGACATATATGATCTGATCAAATAACTTGTCAGTTACTGAGCTGTCATTCAAATTTAGACTTTATTGACTCAAAGTCTAGCATTCCATGGCATGAATGCACCAGTTTAATCAAGTCTCTTCTATCCTTTCTTTAAATATTGTACATTTGCACAGGATACTACTATGTCTAATTTAGTAACAAGAATTCTGTAAGTTAGGGCAAATATTTATATGCATCTTACAGAAGAGGAAGTTCATTTTCAGAAATGTTATGTGACTTGCCCAAGATTATAGCATAAAAATGTCAAAAATTGGTCTCAAATCAAATCTTAGTCTAATGTTCTTTCTCTTGTATCACAAATATCACTGTGTATTTCACGTCTCAGTTCTTAATGGCTGTGTTGGCAAAAGATTAACAATTTGCTTCCTGAGGGAAAAAAAAAGGCAAGTTCACATAGAATACTTTTCATTTTAATTTTCATTCCAATATTTTTACAATCATTTTTTAAAAATCTAGACTATCAACAAAGCAATACCTCCAGTCTTGATTTGTAGCATTTGCCAATTTCTGGGTTTTGAATACTCTGAAAATTTAACAATCAGCTCTCATGATGTTGTAGGAACTGGATCCATTATATCTCTGAAATCCTTCCATGATGCCTTCTTCAGCGCCTCTTCCTGTTATTGATCTCTCCTCTCTCTAAAAGTGTATTCCATTTAATAAATAATTTAGCATTTGTAATAATCAAGTTAAGCACATTACCGACCTGCTTTGCAAGCAAATTGTTTCTATTTTGTATTTTTAATATTCCCAATCACATTTGAAAATCTTTCCAGCCAGAGAATTCTTAAAAATATTTCTTTGTTAAGACCACAATGAGTAGCACAATACTCAGAATATACGAGGTATCCAGAGGAACTTAGTCATTTAAATTGACTTGAATTTGGTTGGCATTTTTGAAACAAAGTTGAATCACCAATTTTGCTAATTATTCTCCTGGCAAGCATTGGCTATTTACATTGACAGTACTATGCTTTCAAAGTTAGGGACAAATGTTCCCTTCCTCTCTTTTTGTTTTAAAGTTATTGTTTTAAAAACAGAAGAGGGCCAGGCTACCCTCTAGAAAGACGATTATAGTTTCCATAATGGCTGTTCTGGGTAATTTGTTTTGCTTTCTGTTGCAACGTATTTTTAACTTTTCACATTTACCCTTATCTTTACTTGGAATGATTAGCTCAACTATTAATTTCGATTCAGCTATTGTGATTGTGTCTGGCTATTTGACAAGCACATTATAATTATGCCCAAATAAAATACCTCTGAGGATGCAAACTCCAAGTTCTTTCAGCATGTAAATGTTTAATAATTGCAACATAAAGGGCAAATGCTAGTACTTTAATTATCATTTGTGGTTTGGGTTGCCTCTTTATTATTCTAGCACTGTCGCTGCAAATGTGAAGTGTTGATTCTAGTTTGTCCCTAGCTGAAATTATTGCTCATCGTTTGGTACTATTTGTCCCGTTTCGAAAGGTTCATTCAGAGATATAAATTGCTACATTTATTATTATTTCATGTAGTACTCTACAGCCCAAACTGTACATCATCAATATGACAAGGTTCCATTTCGTGAGCATTGCGGTAAGCACATAGTGCATATGACTTTCTTAGAGACTTTACTCAGTTTTCTACTGTTTCCAAGTCGTTTAGACTTGTGTTCTGACCTGAGTTACTCCTGGAAAATATTCTTAGTGCCAATGGATATATGTGAATAGGAATTGAATAACAGCCAATGAGTGAGATCTTGAAATCACCAAGCTCTACTCTAGACCTGTGAAGTTACTTCCCTGTCTTTACTGTGTATTCAATACAATTCTTTTAGTGACTAACTTATTTTCTTAATCTCATCAAGGGTCCTTATCATTTTTGCTGCTGTTGTTTTTGTCATGGACCACATTGTTACTGATAAAAACTTTTGGACCTTTTTTCAGAATGTTTTTAAATGAATAAAATAAAAAGCATGGAATCACAATGAAAACCAACTATCAATAAGATAAATTCAACCTGACACATATTATCCTCTTTCATACAATTTATAAGAAAAAAAATAGGAAAAATAAGGCACAGTAAACATAGGAAATTAGCTGTCATTTTAGCCTGAACATCTGTCTTTTTTTTCCTATGTAAAATTCCATGATTTAGATAAGGAAACACTAATAGCAAAACTATAAGCTGACAGGATTGAAGTTTTAATGACTGAAATCAGGCAATGTGGACCTAGTCATTGTTACATCTAGGCAATATGCCTCTGGGTCAAGTAACAGATCTACTTAGAAATGATTCAAATTTATTAATGCATTTTGTTAGTATTTTAAATTTTATCTATTTATTGATGCTTTCCGCCATTTATACAATAGCCACTTTCCAGTAGACTTCCTTCTTCCATAAACTCCCTTTTATAAAAATTAAATAGGAGTTAAGTAAATAAACAATGAAGTGAGTTTGACTGGAAACACACCTATAGTTCCCCACCTTTATATCAAAAGGAGTGTTTCGTCAATTATAATTTCAGCCATCTCTAGTGTACAAAGCAAATTGAAGATATTTCTTTTTGTTACTTCTTGATGCACAAGAGAGACACAATCCCTAGACACAAGCAGCTAATGGATAATGGGATGGCATAAGTAAAATATTAAGAGTGAATTAAGAGTTAGTCCATATGGAAAGTGGGCCTTTATGATTGGATATGTTTGATATATGGGCGTAGAAGCAGGCATTCCAGATTCAGGGAACGTGGGAGAGAGCACAGAGGTGGGAAAATATAAGTTACATTTTGAGAACAAAAGTAGACCAGTTTTGCTGGAGAAATGATCTCTAAACTTTTTTATAAGTAGTATTTAGTTTTTTCCCAAGTTAAATGTCGAGAAAATTTTTAACATTCATTTTTACAATATTTTGAGTTCCAATTTTTTTCTCCTTCCATTCCAAGCACTCCCCACTTTTGAAAGTGTTAGGCAGTTTGAAATCTTTATACATGTCCTGTCATGTAAAAATATCCCCATATTAGTGACATTAATGAAAGAATACACAGATCAAAAAAAAAATGAGAAAGAATAAAGTAAGTGAAAAAAAGAATAAAGGAAGTGAAAAAGTATGCTTTAATCTGCATTCTGAGTCCATCCATTTTTTATCTGGATATGGATAGCATTTTCCTTAGTGAGTCCTTTGCACTTGTCTCAGATCATTGTGTTACTAAGAAGACGTGTCATTCATAGTTGATCATCACACAGTGTCTCTGATACTGTGTACAATGTTTTCCTGGTTTTGCTCATTTCACTTTGCGTTAGCTCATAAAAATCTTTCCATGTATTTTCAGAAATCTCCACATCCATCATTTCTTTTTGCACAAATTGTGGCATATGAATGTAATGGAATACTATAATATTTAATTCATACCACAACTCGTCCAGCCATTCCTAATTTATAGGTATCCCCTCAATTTCCAATATTTTCCACCATAGAAAATATTGATATATATATGCAAATGTCATTCCATTTCTCTTTTTTATGATCTCTTTGGGATCCAGTCTTAGTAGTGGTATTGCTGCATCAAAGGGTATGCACTGTTTGGATTCCTTTTGCAGTTTCAAATGGTTCTGTAGAATGATTCCATCATTCCAGAACTTCATGAACAGTGCATCAGTATTCCAATTTTCCTACATCTATCCCAACATTTATTATTTTCCTTTTATCTCATATTATCCAATCTGATAGATGTGAAGTGGTGCCTCAGAGTTGTTTTACTTTGCATTTCTCTAATTAAAAGTGTTTTAGAACACTTTTTCATATGCTTATAGATAGCTTTGTCTGAGATCAGGATAGCAATCCCTACTTTGTTTTTTTTTTTTTGTTTTGTTTTGTTTTGTTTTGTTTAATTTCAGTTGAAGTTGAAGCTTAATAGATTCTGCTTAAATCCCTTAACCTTACCCAATGTGTGTTGCTTTGCTTCAGGTGTGTTTCTTGTAAACAATATATTAGAGGATACTGGTTTTTGATTCACTTTGCTATCTGTGTCCATTTTATGGGGGAATTCTTCCCATTCACATTATTATCTATATATTTTCCTCCATCCTATTTTTCCTCCTGCCTGTCCTCTCTCTCCTTTCACCCTATCCTTCTCAACAGTATACTGATTCTGTCTACGCCCTCTCCTGACCTGCCCTTCCTTCTCTTAGTCCCCTCCCTCATTTTGTTTAATCTCTTCTCCTTCAACTTCCTGATGGGCAAGAGAGATTTCTATATTCATTTGATTGTGAATATGATTCCCTCTTTGAACCAATATTGATGAAAGTAAGGTTCAAGAGATACTCCCTCCCACCTTCCTCTCCACTTTAATAGGCTTTTTGTCCCCCTTCATGTGAAATAAGTTGCCCCATTCTACCTGTCCTTTCCTTCTACACCCATTGTCGTCCTCTTTCTCATCTTTATTTTTAATGCCATTCCATGAAATTCCTTTTACACCTCTGTTTCTCTGTATGTTTCTAGTTGTACTATCAATAATGAATTTTTTTTTTAAAAAGAAATACTGGCATCATCTTCCTGCCCAGGGATGTAAATAGTTTAGCTCTTTTGAATCCCACATGTTTTTCCTCTTTTTACCTGTTTATGCTTCTCTTGGGTCTTGATATTTGAGGTAAAATTTTTGTTTTAGTTCTGGTCTTATGAAAATTTGAAATCAGTCTATTTCATTGAATGACCATTTTTTCCCTTGATATGCTGGGCTTAATTTTACCTGGCAAGTGATTCTTGGTTCTAGTCCTAGCTCCTTTTCCCTCTGAAATATCATGTTCTGTGACCTCTAATTCTTTAATGTTGGGTACCCTTGTGTCTGGTGCTATGCTGAGTAGTTGGGGTGTGAGGTGACTGGCACTACTGGAGGACATAGGGCTATGACAGCTTACTTGGTATTGAAATGGGGTTAAATGTGGTGGTATCTGGCATTTGCTGAGCTGCAGAGGGATGTTTATTCATTTCACTGGTTGGGGCTACACTGAAGCACATGGAGGTCTGACCTACTTTCTTGTCATGCTGGAGGATGCCTGTTTGCTCAGGGTCAAGCTGAAACATGTGGTGGTTCTCAGACCTGGAGTCTGCTGGTTCCCCTGATAGGGTGCTTCTCCTTAAGACCTATGGAGGTCTTGGCATTTGACTGCTCCACCACTCTGGGGTTCAGATTTACTGAGATGGAGTATGTTGATGGATTGCTGGGATGCTTCCTGTCCTGGAATGAACTCCCTTTTTAGTCAAGTGAGATGAAACTTCATTCTAATATTCCAAATTTCTTGAGTGATTTACACAATTGTTTTGCTGGTTCTTCTGTTCCAGGATTTTTTGGTTTGCCATTTTATGGTTGTTTGGAGGTGAATGGGGGAGAGTTTCAACAATCTACTACTTACTCTGCCATCTTGTTTTCCCTCCAAAATTTCTGATTATGTAACCCAATCTGTAAAAGGATAAATGAGCATGCAATTCAAATATGTGTACAATTATATATTTATAAAATAGGTGAAGATAATAATACCATGTTGATCACCATGTACATTATTAATCTTATGCAAAATTGAAATGAAAAGAATGATTTTAAAATGTATTAATGACTCAAAACTTTTTTTGATTTCAGCAAAATAATACTTCAGCAAGAAAATTAATAAAGGAGCAGAGCCAAGATGGCAGAGTAGAAGGATGTACCTGCTCTAGCTCTTCCCCCATAGCCCATAAAATACCTGTAAAAAATTACTCCAAACAAATTGTAGAGCAGCAGAAGCCACAAAAAGGTAGAGTGAAAGAGATTTCCAACCCAAGACAGCCTGGAAGGCTGACAGGAAAGACCTATCACACTGGGCTCAGAGCTGAGCACAATCCAGCCTTAGCCACGTGATGTGGCACAGACAGTACTGGATCAGGTTCAGGGTGGAGAATCATGGGAAGCAGCTGTGGTTCCCAGATTTCTCAACCCATAAATGCCAGAGAAAGCTTCAAAGATCAATGAGAAAGCTTTTTCAAATATGTGAGAAGGGAGCAGGGTCCAGCCCAAGCTCCATCCCCAGGACAGCAGCAGCCACTGTGCTACAGCATCAATTTTTGGAGCCTAAATACCCTGGGGGAATTACTCAGCTAATCTAAGTCTAAGACCTGAGCGGTAGCAGTAGGATGAGGAGGGGAGCTCTGGTATGATGGAGCTGGTGGAGGCTTTGGGGAGGGAATTCTACTTGGAGATCCTTAGCAGAAAATCTTGCAGTTGTTTTCAGACCAGAGTGTAGGCCAGGGAGGAGAAAATTTTTCTCCCTTGATTGTGCCACATTGGAAGAACTGAGAAATTAGAGATTCCTAAAGTATACCCTGCACTTGACAAAGGACTCAAAAGTCAAGGCTGGGAAAATATCCAAAAAAAGGGAAAAAATAAGACTATAGAAAGTTATTTTATTGGTGAACAGGTATGTTCTTCTATCCCTTCAGATGAGGAAGTACAATGCATACCATCAGACCTGCATAAAAGTCAAGGTTTTTGCATCTAAAAGCTCCAAAATATATGCAATGGTCTCAGGCCATGGAAGAGCTCAAAATGAATTTTGAAATCAAGGAAGAGAGGAGGAAAAATTGAGAAGAGAAATGAGAGTGAGGCAAGAAAATTATGGAAGGCAAATCAACAACTTGCTAAATGAGACCCTCCCCAAAATACTGAAGAAAATAACACCTTTAATAACAGACTAATCCAAATGGCAAAAGAGTTTCAAAAAGGCAATGAGGAGAAGAATGCTTTTAAAGCAGAATTAGAAAAATGGAAAAGGAGGTTCAAAAGCTCACTGAAGAAAACAGTTCTGTAAAAATTAGAATGGAGAAATTGGAAGCTAATGACTTTATGAAAAATGAAGGAATTACAGAATAAAACCAAAATAATGAAAACATAGAAGGCAATGTGAAATAGCTCATTGGAAAAACAACTGACCTGGAGAGGAGATCCAGGAGAGACAATTTAAAAATTTTGGGACTACCTGAAAGTCATGATCCAAAAAGAGCCTAGGCATCATCTTTCATGAAATTATCATGGAAAACTGCCCTGATATTTTAGAACTGGAGGGTAAAATGAATATTAAAAGAATCCACTGATCACCTCCTGAAAGAGATCCAAAAAGAAAAAATTCCTAGGAATATTTTAGCCTAATTCGAGAGTTCCCAGGTCAAGGAGAAAATATTCTAAGCAGACAGAAAGAAACAACTCAAATATAGTGAAAACACAATCAGAATACCACAAGATCTAGCAGCTTCTACATTAAGGGATCAAAAGGCTTGGAATATAATCTTCCAGTAATCAAAGGAACTAGGATTAAAAGCAAGAATCACCTACCCAGCAAAACTAAGTGTAATTCTTTAGGGAAAAAAATGATCATGCAATGAAATAAAAAGACTTTCAAGCATTCTTGATGAAAAGAGCAGAACTGAATAGAAGACTTGACTTTCAAACACAAAAATCAAAAGAAGCATGAAAAGGTAAAACAGGAAAGAGCAATCGTAAGGGACTTAACTAATGTTGAACTGGTTACATTCCTACATGAAAAGATAATATTTGTAACTCTTGAAACTTTTCTCAATATTTGGGTGGTTGGAGGGATTATATACACATGGAGAGAGAGCAAAAGGTGAGTTGAATAAGAAGGGATGATATCTAAAAAAATAAAATTAAAAGTTAAGAGAGGAATATATTGGGAGGAAGAAGGGATAAATGGAATGGGGCAAATTGTCTCTCACAAATGAAGCAAGAAAAAGCTTTTTCAGCAGAGGGGAAAAGAGAAAGGTGAGAGCTAAAAAGTGAAGCTGACTCTCATCACATTTGGGTTAAGGAAGGTGTAAAATGAACACTTAATTTGGAATGAAAATCTATCTTACTCCACAGGAAATTAGGGGAGAAGGAGATAAATGGTGTGTGGGGAGAGATGATAAAAGGGAAGACAAATGGGAGGAGGGAGTAATTAGAAGTAAACACTTTTGAAAAGGGACAAGGTCAAAAGAGAGAATAAAATGAATGGGAGGCAGCATAGGATGGAGGGAAATATAGTTAACCTTTCACAACATGACTAATATGAAACTCTTTTGCATAACTATATATGTGTAACCATATTGAATTGCTTGCCTTCTCTGTGGGGATGTGTGGGGAGGGAGAAAGGAGAGAAATTGGAAAACAGAGTTTTGGAAATGAATGTTGAGAATTGTTTTTGCATGCCACTGGGAAACAAGTAATAATTGGGTATAGAAAGTTATCCTGCCCTACAAGAAAAGAGAAAGGATAGAAATAAGGGAAGTGAATGGTGTGATAGAAGGGAGAGCAGATTGGGGGAAGGGACAATAGAATGCACTGTATCTTGGGTTAGGAGGAGGGGAGAGATGGAGAGAAAATTTGGAACTCAAAATCCTGTGGAAATGAATGTTGAAAATCTAAAATACATAAATTTTTTTTAAAAAAATTAAAAAGTGGGGGGAGGAGCCAAGATGGTGGAGTGCAAAGTCACACATATGCTACCTCTGAACTCATATCCTATAAAATACCTGGAAAAAAGAACTCCCAACAAATTCTGGAGCAGTGGAAACCATAGAACAATGGAGTAGAAGACATTTCTGTTCCAGAGAGACCAGAAAAACTGACACCAAAAGTCTGTCGCATATCGGATCTGGAGCAGAGACTAGCCCTGCCCTGGCTGTGCAGCACCCAGAGGAGCAGATCGAAGCAGGCTTCAGGGACAGAATATCCAGCAGCCACACAGTTCCCTCCACCCACAGGTACAAAGGTCATTGAGAGAGCCTGTTTGGCTGGCCAAGAAGGGAGCGGGGCATCCCCAAACTCAGGCCCCCTTGGGAGGCAGTAGCAGACAAGGGCTCCAAAAAAGGTAGACGCTCAGATCCATCGTTGAAGATGTCTGCATTAATGCCCTGAGGGAACTGAGCCCCTGGTGGTGGCCCTGCCCCCACCCAAGCAGCTGAACTTAATCTCATACTGAATAGCAGCCCTGCCCCCACTTGAGCACCTGAATTTAACTAGTAGCAGTCCTGCCCCTGCCGAAATCCCTGAGGCTGGGAAGCAGCATTTGAATCTCAGATCCCAAGCACTAGCTGGGCAGATATGAAGGCAAGGTGGGTGTGGAAAAGAATCTCAGAAGTCAAGTAACTGGCTGGGGAAATGCCCAGAAAAGGGAAAAAAAATAAGACCATAGAAGGTTACTTTCTTGGTGAACAGATATGAAGAACAATGCTTACCATCAGGGAAAGACATAGAAGTCAAGGCCTCTGTATCCCAAACATCCAAAATAGATATTCAATGGTCTCAGGCCATGGAAGAGACCAAAAAGGATTTTGAAAATCAAGTCAGACAGATGGAGGAAAAACTGGGAAGAGAAATGAGAGAAATGCAAGAAAAGTATGAAAAACAGGTCAACACCTTGCTAAAGGAGACCAAAAAAAAAAAATGTTGAAGAAAATAACACCTTGAAAAATAGGATAACTCAATTGGCAAAAGAGGTTCAAAAAGTTAATGAGAAGAATGCTTTCAAAAGCAGAATTAGCCAAATGGAAAAGGAGGTTCAAAAGCTCACTGAAGAAAATAGTTCTCTCAAAATTGGAATGGAACAGATGGAGGCTAATGACTTTCTGAGAAACCAAGAAATCACCAAACAAAACCAAAAGAATGAAAAAATGGAAGAGAATGTGAAATATCGCATGGGAAAAACAACTGACCTGGAAAATACATCCAAGAAAGACAATTTAAAAATTATGGGATGGCCTGAAAGCCATGATCAATAAAAGAGCCTAGACATCATCTTTCATGAAATTATCAAGGAAAACTGCCATGACATTCTAGAACCAGAGGGCAAAATAAGTATTCAAGGAATCCATCGATCACTGCCTGAAAGAGATCCAAAAAGAGAAACTCCTAGGAACATTGTGGCCAAATTCCAGAATTCCCAGGTCAAGGAGAAAATACTGTAGGCAGCTAGAAAGAAACAATTCCAGTACTGTGGAAATACAATCAGGATAACACAAGACCTAGCAGCTTCTACATTAAGGGATCAAAGGGCATGGAATAGGATATTCCAGAAGTCAAAGAACTAGAACTAAAACCAAGAATCACCTACCCAGCAAAACTGAGCATAATACTTCAGGGGAAAAAATAGTCTTTCAATGAAACAGAGGACTTTCAAGCATTTTTGATGAAAAGACCAGAGCTGAAAAGAAAATTTGACTTTCAAATACAAGAATGAGGAGAAGCATGAAAAAGTAAGCAACAAAGAGAATTCATAAGGGACTTACTAAAGTTGAACTGTTTACATTCCTACATGGAAAGACAACATTTGTAACTCTTGAAACTTTTCAGTATCTGGCTAATTGGTAGGATTACACACACACACACACACACACACACACACACACACACACACGCATGCATGAACACACAGAGATAGAAAGCATAGAGTGAATTGAATAGGATGGGATCATATCTTAAAAAAATTAAGGTAAACAGAGAGAGATATGTATTGGGAGGAGAGAGGGAGAAATGGAATGGGGCAAATTATTTCTCATAGAAGAGGCAGGCAGCAGACATTTTAGTGGAGGGAAAAAGAGAGGAGCTGAGAGAATAACATAAAGTTTATTCTCATCCCATTCAACAAAAGGAAGGAATGAAATGCACACTCATTTTGGTATGGAAACCTGTCTTACAATACAGGAAAGTGGGGGAGAAGGGGATAATTGAGGGGGATGATGGAAGGGAGGGCAATGGCAGGGGGGAGCAATTTGAAATCAACACTATTGGGGAGGGACAGGATGAAAAGAGAGACCAGAAGCAATGGGGGGCAGGGTAGGATGGAGGGAAATATAACTAGTCTTACACAATGCGACTACTATGGAAGTCATTTGTAAAACTACACAGATATGGCCTATATTGAATTGCCTGCCTTCCCAATAGGAATGGGTGGGGAGGGAGGGATGGGGAGAAGTTGAAACTCAAAGTTTTAGGAACAACTGTCTGGTATTGTTCTTGCTACTAGGAAGTAAGAAATACAGATTATGGGGAATAGAAAGCTATCTGTCCCTACAGGACAAAAGAGAAGATGGGGACAAGGGAAGGGAGGGATGATAGAAGAGAGAGCCTACTGGTGATGGGGCAATTAGAATGCTCAGTGTATTGGAGTTGAGGGAGGGGATAAATGGGGAGAAAATTTGAATCCCAAAATTTTGTGAAAAATAATGTAAAAAGTTAAATAAATAAATTTATTTAAAAAAATTCAAAAACTAAAAAAAATTGATAGTACTATGAGAATGAATGTTTAACTTTTAAAACTTAGATTAAACACTATGACATAGTGATTATATGGTCTGGTTTTAAATTTATTTTTGATTCTTGGTTTTACTGGGTAGTACAGTTGAAAGAGAGAACTTATAAAATATGTGTAGATCCAAAGAGAAGAGGCATGGCATTGATTGTGCTTAGTAAATCATGATGGTCCTTTATTAATCTTGTCTAACAATTAGACAAGGAGAGTTGTTGCTGTTGTGCTTGTTGTTGTCATTATTATTGAAATTTAGCAAGAGCATTTTCCATCTTTCAAAATAGCAAACAATTGGTCTTGTTCACTAATCATATATGTTATGTTTTATAGGTTTTATCAAATTGATTCATAACACAGAAACTATTTAAAATATTTTTTAAAGTTATAAAACAATTATGAGTGCATTTATGTTAAATTATTAAGGTTATACACTTTGATGAGTTTCTGCAATACAGGGAGGAAAGAATGTATTCAGCAGTATCAGATATTGCCTCAAAGTCAAGAAGAATTGAAAAAAGGCCATCAGATTTAGCAAATAGATTAGTAATAACTTTAAGGAGAACACTTTCAGTTGAGTGAGAAATCAAAGAGAAGGAGGAAACTGAGCACTTGAAAGACTAGAAGGATGGTGATGCTCTCAGCAAAAGAGAAGCTTTAGAAGAGGGATGTTTTTGTGGAAAGATAAAGTAATGAGATCTACAATATATATTGCAATCTGACTAGGCAAGCTCATCCCTTACCTCGTTGAATGTCCATCTCTTTGCCTGAAATATTATGCTCAGCTTTGCTGCATAATTAATCCTTGGTTGTAGTACCAGCTCCTTTTTCTTAAGGAATATCTATTGAGGAGGGAAGGGGATAAGGGAGAACTGAAAGCATAAACAAGGGGAAATGGAATGGAAGGAAAGACACAGATAGTAATCATAACTGTGAATGTGAATGGGATGAACTCTCCCATAAAACAGAGATGAATAGCAGAATGGATTAAAAACCATAATCCAACAATGTGTTGTTTACAAGGGACACATTTGAAATGGGAGCATACATACAGGGTAAAGGTGAAAGGCTGGAGCAGAATATTTTGTGCTTCAGCTTATGTAAAAAAAAAGCAGGAGTAGCAATCCTTATGTCAGACAAAGCAAAAGCAGAAATGGATCTAATCAAAAGAGATAAGAAAGGAAACTATATCCTGCTAAAAGGCACCATAGACAACTAAGCAATTTAATTACAAAACATATGTGCTCCAAGTGGTATAGCACCCAAATTCTTAGAGGAGAAGTAAAGGGAGTTACAAGAAGAAAGAGACAGCAAAACTATAGTAATGGGGGACCTTAACCTCCCCCTCTCGGAACTTGATAAATCTAACCGCAAAATAAACAAGAAAGAAGTTAAGGAGGTGAATAGAACTCTGGATAAGGGAGATATGATAGATCTCTGGAGAAAATTGAATGGGGATAGAAAGGAATATACTTTTTTCTAAGTGGTAGAGGACACAAATACAAAAACTGACCGTGTACCAGGCCACAAAAACCACACAATCCAGTGCAGAAAGACAGAGATAGTCAATGTATTCTTAGCAGATAATAATGCAATAAAACTTATATGTGATGAAAGGTCGTGGAAATATAAACCAAAAAGTAATTGGAAACTAAGTAATCTAATTCTAAAGAATGAGTGGGTTAAACACCAAATTATAGAAACAGTCAAGAACTTCATTCAAGAGAATGAAAAAAGTGAGACAACCTACCAAATTTAATGGGATACTGTAAAAGCAGTTCTTAGAGGAAGTTTTATATGATTGAATCTCTACATGAATAAAATAGAAAAAGAAGAGATCAAAGAATTGGGCATGCAGCTGACAAAACTCGAAAAAAACAAATTGAAAATCCCCAAGTAAATAACCAGTGAGAAATACTGAAAACCAAAGGAGAGATGAATAAAATTGAAATTAAGAAAACTATTGAACTAATAATTAAAACTTGGTGTTGGTTCTATGAAAAATCAATAAAATTGATAAACTTGGTCAACTGAATTAAAAAAAGAAAGAAGAAAACCAAATTACCAATATCAAAAATGAAAAGGGTGAACTAACCTCCACTGCAGAGGAAATTAAACAGTAATTTGAAATTACTTTGCCCAACTCTATTCCCATAAATTCAACAATCTAAATTAGGTGGATGGCTCTTTTAAAAGATGTAAATTGTCCAGATTAGCAGAATAGGAAGTTGAATACTCAAATAGCCCCATCTCAGAAAAATAAATTGAACAAGCAATCGATGGAATCCCTAGGAAAAAAAACCTCCAAGGTCATATGAATTCATAAGTGAATTCTATCAAACATTTAAAGAACAGTTAATTCCAATACTATATAGAATACTTGGAAAAATTGGGGAAGAAGCAATCCTCTAAAATTCATTTTATTATACAAATATGGTTTTGATACCTAAACCAGAATAAGCCAAAACAGAAAAAGAAAATTATAGATCAATTTTTCTAATGAATATGGCTGCAAAAAATTTGAATAAGATTTTAAAAAAAAAATGCAGCAATTTATCATGAGAATAATACATTATGATCAGGTAGGATTTATACCAGGAATGCAGGGCTAGTTCAATATTAATAAAACTATTAGCATTATTGATCATATCAACAACAAAACTAACAGGAACCACATGATTATCCCAATAGATGCAGAAAAAGCTTTTCACAAAATTTAACACCCAATCCTATTGAACATAGGAGAATATAGGAATAAATGGAACATTCCATAAAATAATAAACAGTACCTACCTAAAACCTTCAGCAAGCATTATATTCAATGACCATAAGCTAGATGCACTTCCAATAAGATCAGGGATGCAAAAAGTATGTCTATTATCAACAGTTTTATTCTATACAGTATTAGAAATGTTAACTGTAGCAATAAGAGAAGAAAAAGAAATTGAAGGAATTAGAATAGGCAAAGAAGAAATTAAGTTATCACTCTTAAGAGATGATATGATGATATAAAGAATCACAAAGAATCAAGTAAAAAAATACTTGAAATAATAACTTTGGCAAAGGTTACAGATTACAAAATAAACTCACACAAATCTTCTGCATTTCTATACATTACTAACAGAGCCCAACAGCAAGAGTCAGATAGAGTAATCCCATTTCACATTTGTTAATCAGTCAGCCAATGAAAAATTTTTAAATATCTTCTCTCTGATAGGCATGGTAAAGTGCTGTGAGTACAAGGAAAGTTGAATGACAATGCCTACTCTCAAAGACAGCATGCAAATAACTATGTAAAAACAAGCTATATGCAGGATAAATTGGGGATAACCAATAGAAAGGAGGTATAGAATTAAGAGGAATAATGAATCCTGTAGCAGGTGAGATGTTTTCTGGTACTTAAAGAAAGTCATTGAAGTTAGGAGACAGAAATGAAGATGATGAGCATTCTTTGCATGGAAGACAACCACTGAAACTGTCTAAAGTTGATAGAGCATCTCATTCATAAAGCAGAAAAGAGCCCAATGTTACTGATCAAGGACTACATGAGGGGTAGAAGTTAATATAAAATACCGGAAAGTCTTTTAATTAAGAACACTCAGCCCCAAATAATAATTTATGATTAATCCGAGGAGGGATAGGGAACCAGTGGAGTTTATTGGGTATTAGATAATATGACTAGACTTCCACTTTAGGAAAATCACTCTGATAACTGACTTGATGATGGACAAAACTAGGGAGAGTCTTGTGGTAGGTATACCAACCAATTGGCTACTTCCATAATCCAGAGGGTGAGGTAGTGAGAGCCTGAACTAGGGTGACTGCACCATCAAAAAAGAATATATTACAAAAGTAAAATAAATAAGTCAACAACAGATTTTATCATATGCATATGTGTTTATATATATATATATATATATACACATATGTGTGTGTTTAAATTTATTACATTACCATGTTTCTTAATAAATCTTCTACCTCCTCTGCCTAATGAGTCATACCTTATAATAAAGATTTTAAAATATAAGAAAAAATTCATCAAAAGTAACCAGTATATCATCTGTGTCTGACAATAAATGCAATACCACATACCCACATTCCTTTTCTTTTTTAATTAATTAATTTGTTTTCAGTTTTCTACAATCACTTTCATAAATCTTAGATTTTCTCTCATTCCCTCCCCAAGACAGGGTGCAATCTTATATGAGTTCTACACATACTAAATACATTTTCATCTTAGTCATGTTTCATGAAAAAATCAAAATGAATGGGAGAAACCATGAGAAAAAAAAAACAAAATGCAAGAGAAAATAGTCTGCTTCTTTCTGTGATCCAATTCCATAGTTCTTTCTCTGGATGTAGAAGGCATTTTGCCTCAAGGGTCCCCTGGGAATTTTTTAGGTCTTGCGTTGCTGTGAAACGCTAAGTCTACCAGAAAAATTCATTACAGTATCACTTCTAGGACTGTATCCCAAAAAGATCATAAAAATGGGAAAGAATCACACATGTACAAAAATATTTATAACCATTCTCTTCATGGTGGCCAAGAATTTGAAATGAAGGGGATGCCTATCATTTGGGGAATGGTTGAACAAATTGTGCTGTATGAATGTAATGGAATGTTATTGTGCTATATGAAATGATGAACAGGAAGATTTCAGAGAGGCCTGGAAGGACTTTTATGAACTGATGATGACTTAAAGGAGCATAATTAGGAGAACTTTGTACTTAGTAACAGCTACAGTGTGTGAGGAATTTTTCTAGTAGACATATTGCCTTTTTTCTCCAAAGAGATGAAGCTGGTGTGTTGTCTAGCCTTCTCTGAAGGCAAAACTTGGCAATTAAAATTAAAAGTGCTCTCTTTTATTTTTCTTCATATTTATATTGTTTTCATCACAGTGTATGTTATTTATGTGGTTTTGGTTACTGTAGTTTGCTTTGCTTGACATATTTTCTGATATATCTCTATATTTTTCAAAATCTATTGTGTCTTATGGTACAATAATTGTCTATTAAATTCATGTGCGTCAATTTGTTTAGTCATCAGTTCTTTACTTAAGGATGATCTTGCCCCTACTTCAAACTAGATTCTGGATTATCCTTCGTTAATTTTGAGAGTTGTAACACATATCATACTCACCAATCATCACAATCATCCTTTGCATTTGGACAGCATAATTAAACTTTTCATGTGCATACTAATGATAGTCCTTTGCCAGGGGCAGGGTGAAAAATAGAACCGATGTTTTAGGTAACAAAATCAAAACCAAAGAATTTTTTTTGGCTTAAAGTCACATATTTAATCATAGAATTTGGACTTAGAACTCAGAGCTTTTGTCAGTGGCCTTTCCAATATAACACGCTGCTTTCCTGATATAAAACAGTGCATATCCAATAGGGATGCTATGTAACAATCCACACAATTTAAGGCGCTCTAATATCGTAGCTTTTATATTAATCAGTAAGGAAATGGAGCCAGCTGTAGAGTGTTCTCATTAATGTTACTAAAACTTGTATAATCAAACTATTATAATGATATATAAGAGAATTTCATGGTACATTATGAAAAACAAAATTCAACCTCTGGGTACAGATTGCTTAAATAGAGGCTAATTCAAAGGCTTCTTACTTTACTGAAAGAGACATTTTAAAATGATGAGCACACTCAATCTTTTTGACTTTTTTATCTTCAGTTAAATCACAGCACTCAGGTCTTTAAAGTTATTGTTAAATGGAGGCTCACATTTTATAAGTTTACATCTATGTGCACATTCTTTAGCAAGGAAAAACATGAGAATTATCAGTTCATATTCTTTGTCTTATATAATTAATGCTGTCACTGTCAGTAGCACTTGTGAATGACTCATTTGACTGAGAAAAGCTATACATCAGTCACAGAAAGCACCGAAAAGCACGCTCAGTCAGAAAGTATCTTGAAACATCTCTTTGCCAAAGAAGTTGTTTTCTGTGAAGTATCGAGAAAGGTAAACAGTGATAGATAGTCTGAAAGGCAGAGAAGGCACTCATGGATAGATGTAAAAGATAAATAAATTGCAGGGGGGGAAGTCACATGGTTGAAAGTGTACTACAGGGACCAAGATTCTAGTCCCAAATATGGTCTTGAGAAACTATGTGGCATTGAAAGTCATGTAGTTTACCTATATCTTAGTTTCCTTATAGGTAAAGTGTATTGAACAAATCTATCAGTAAGCACCCCAACACACACTGGGGGGGTTTGTTACCCAGGTTCTTAGATCTACATTCATAAAAGGAAAGGCAACTTTTGAGGGGGTAACAATCACCTTAATCAAGCACATATGTCATTTACCTAGTTCAGGGGAGTTAGCACCTTGAACTTCAAAGAAAAAAAGAAAGAAATCATAGATCGACAGACATGGTTTTCTCTGCCTGACCATCAACAGACAGGTTCAACTGTCTGGCCACAGTTACCAGAGAGGGAAGCATAGACATCTGGGTTCTCCAAGTTGGGTGGTTCCTTAGAAGCTTCCCAGAGTCTTCATCTGGCCAAACACTTCCAGTAAGTAAAAAAAAAAAAATGATATATGTGCTTGGTTAAAGAAATGATGCATATGCTTAATTGAAGTGATTCTTAACCCTCAAAAGTAAGCTTTCCTTTTATGAATACAGATGTAAGAACCTGTGATAGCAGGCTTCCCTGTGTATGTTGGAATGCTTATGGATACATTATATCATAGTTTGTAGGATCAGCATAAATTAAAAGGAAAGTATCAGGACTGAGATAATTGTCTGTTGTTTCCCATATGTGGTAGCTATGATCCTGTGGAGCCCTGTGAGGTGGGGGTGGCCAGAGCCAGGGCTCCAGTGGATTAGCCTGGCTCTGGACTGTGCTGGAGGAGTGAAGGTCTTGAAAGTGTATTGTATTCAGAAACCATACCCGAGCAGTAAGAATTTGAAATGGAGCCCTGGAACTGGAGCAGACAACTGTCTTTGTACTGACACAGCAGAAGTGGAGAAATGACCTAGGTGTTGATCTTGGTAAGGGGAGGGGAATAGGAGCAGAGAGCTGCCAGTGCACAGACCCAGGCAGGAGCTGGGAGTGGCTCACTCCTTCTGGAAGAGGAGAAAACCAGGATCTTGGAGTTCAGCCCTAGGCCAAGATTGGAACTGCTCAAGCAAGGCACTGAGTGTGCTTTTTTACAGCATTCTCCTGGGATATCTTGGGACCCTGGAAGTGGAGTTACCTGTGGTGGGTGGATGAAGTGCCCTGTTCCCCCTGAGGGGGATATAGCTTTGTTGATGATTGCAATGAAGAATTTTCACTAAAATTTTATTCTAGTGCTTCATTGTGACATGGCATTGACCTGGTTACTCAGAGTCCATAACTGAAGACCTCAAACTTTGGCAAATACAATCAAACTGGAAAGACCTATTTATGGACCACGTTTTCTGATATCTAAAAAGTGATTTAGTTAGTTTCATATTCTGGCTTTGAGCTACAGCAACTCACAAAGAATGTCTACTAAGATACAAAGGAAATATTATCTGTCCTGTTCAAAGGAATGTCCACAGCAATGGAATAATAGATCCTTGAAGTATTAAGAATTATATTATTGTGTTAAATAAATGATTATATTATATTAAAATTATATCATATTATAAATATTTATGGAGGACCTGTGATGTTCAAGGCACTGTGCTGTATGCATTGTGGAGAAAACAAAAATTTAGTAAGACTTTATTATTGTAATTTTTTTCAGCCTATATTTGATAGAATTGGGCTATAAATAGTCTTAGACAAATGTTTTCCTAATACTGGTCATTTATGCTTAATGTCTGGCAGATTACTGAAAAGATGTTGCTCTTTTTATATAACTGAATGAAATTGAGATCATAATAGGTTCACCAAAAGATTCTTTCAAATATCTCTAGTAGCAGACCAGATATGGGAGAATTACATGTACTTGAGACTTTTCCCATGTGTAATGCTAATTAGACAGTCAAAGATCTTTCCTGCCCTTTAATGAGCTTGCTTGCCCATTAATGGAAGCTTTATTAGGGGAGGCCCATATCTTTTGTTAATTTTCTAATCAGGCACTGGTTTTCAAGGGTTGTGATGCCCTCCGGCTCTGAATAGTGTATAAATACTCGGAGATAAGGTTTTGCTTTCGGTCTTACTCATTGAAAGTGTTTGGCCAGATAAGACTTTGGGCAGCTGCAAAAGAGACCCGCAGTTTTGAAAACCCAGATGGTGGTGTTTCTCTCTCTGGTAACTATGTTTGTGTGGTCATACAGCTATCTGTCTGTTGATCTATGATGTATGCATTGCTTTCTGTCAGACACCTCGATGCCCTGTCTCTTGTTTGATCTTTGTTACTCTGCATTTTATCTGAAGTTCAGGGTGCTGACTTTTGCCCCTGAGCTAAATGAATGACATACATGTGCTTGATTAAAGTGATTTTTGACTCTTCAAAAGTTACATTCTTTTTAGAAATGCAGATCTAAGAACCTGTGATAGCATGACTTCCTGTGTATGTCAAGATAGATGCTTTTATACTATGTAATGTTGTTTATTTTTTCCCCAATGTCTCTATATGTGGAGATTGTTTCATGTTATGTAGATAAGAAGTTATTTTTTTAATGTTTTTTAATGTCATACAATCACTACCATAAAAGTTAGATTTCTTTCACTCTACGTACCCCTTACAACTCCCCTCCCTCCCCAAGACAGTATACAATTATATATGGTATCTACACATACATTGCTATTGAATACATTTTCACTATACTCATGCTATGCAGAAGAACTAAAATACATGGGAGAAATCATATAACAAACCAAAACATAACACACACACACACACACATGCGTGCATGCACACACAAATGATCTGCTACATTCTACAACTGAATTCCATAGTTCTTTCTCTGAAAGTGGAAGGCATTTTGCCTTTGAAGACCATTGGGAACTTTTTTCTTATGTGTCCTTGCATTGCTATGAAGATGCAAGTCTACCAGAAGAAAACTCTCACACACATTGTGGTCATTGCTATGCACAAAGTTCTCCTGGTTTTGTTCCTTTCTCTCAGCATCTGATCATATAAGTCTTTACAGGCCTCTCTGAAGTCTTTTTGTTCATTATTTCTTATAGTGAGATATTATTCCATTTCATACGTATAACATAATTTATTCAGCCATTCACCAATTGATAGGCATACTCTTGATTTTCAGTTTTTGGCAACTACAAAGAGTGCTGCTATAAATATTTTTGTACATGTGGGACCCTTTCCCATTTTTATTATCTATTGGGGATACAGTCCAAGAAGCAATATTGCTGGGTCAAACGGTATACACATTTTGGTAGCCCTTTGGGCATAGTTACAAAATGCTCTCCAGAATGGTTGGATGAGCTCACAGCTCCACCAACAATGAATTAGTGTTTCAACTTTCCCACATCCTCTCCAACATTCGTCATTTTCCTGTTCTGTCATGTTTGCCAATCTAATAAATGTGATGTGGTACCTCAGAGTTGTTTTGGTTTTCATCTCTCTAATGAAAAGTGATTTTGAGCATTTTTTCATATGATTATAGATATCTTTAATTTCTTCCTCTGAAAATTGCCTGTTCGTATTCTTTGACAGTTTATCAAGTGGTGAATGACTTATATTGTTGTACTTTTGACTCAGTTCTCTATATATTCTAGAAATGAGACCTTTATCCCCAAAATTAGCTGTAAAAATTCTTTCCCAATTTACTACATCCCTCAAAATTTTGGTTGCATTGGGTTTGGTTGTGCAAAAACTTTTCAGCTTAATGTAATAGAAATTATCCATATTGCACTTCATAATGCTTTCCATCTCTTCTTTACTCAAAAATTCTTGCCTTCTCCATAAATCTGTTAAAAACACTATTCCTTGCTCCTCCAGTGTGTCCATGGTATCAATCTTTATACCTAGATCATGTACCCATTTGGAATTTACTCTTGTGTACAGTGTCAGGCCTGTCTCTATGCCTACTTTCCACCATGCTGTTATCTAGTTTTCCCAGCAATTTTTGTTGAAGTGAGTTCTTATCCCAGAAGCTGAGGTCCTTGGATTTATCAAGCAAGAGACTGCAGATTCCTTGCCTATGGTGTCTTGAGTACCGCATATTCCACTTGTCTACCCTTCTGTTTCTTGCCAGTAACAATTGGTTTTGATAATTGCTGCTTTATACTACAATTTGAGAGCTCCTAATGCTGGGCAACCTTCCCTAGCATTTCTTTTCATTAGTCTCTTTGATAATCTGGACCTTTTGTTCTTCCAGATGAATTTTGATATTATTTTATCCAGCTCTAGAAAATAATTACTGATAGTTTAATTGGTACAAGACTAAATAAGTAAATTAATTTAGGTCTACCCATGAGGAACTGATGTTTTTCCACCTACTTAGATCTGACTTAATTTGTGCAAAAATTGTCTTGTAATTGTGTTCATATAGTCCCTGGGTTTGTTGTGGAAGGTAAACTCCCAAACATTTTATAGTGTCTACCCTAGCTTTATATAGCATTTCTCTTTCTATCTCTTTCTGTTGGACTTTGTTACTAATATACAGAAATGCAGAAGATTTGTGTGAGTTTATTTTGTAGCCTGCAACTTTACCAAATTTTATTATTATAAGTATTTTTTTATTTGAATCTCTGGGATTCTCTAAGTATATCATCATATTATCTGCAAAGAATGAAAACTTAGTTTCTTCTTTGCCTATTCTTATTCCTTCAATTTCTTTGTCTTGTCTAGTTGCTACAGTTAACATTTCTAGTACCGTACTGAATAATAGTGGGGATAATAGACATCCTTGTTTCAGCCCTGCTGTTATTGGAAATGCATCTAGCTTATCCCCATTGCATATAATGCTTGCTGAAGGTTTTAGGTAGATACTGCTTATTATTTTATGGAAAGTTCTCTTTATTCACACATTCTCCAGTGGCTTTAATAGGAATGGGTTGTATTTTGTTGAAAGCTTTTTCTGCATCTATTGAGATAATCATGTGGTTTTTGTTAGTTTTGTTGTTGATATGATCAATAATGCTAATAGTTTTCCTAATACTGAACCAGCCCTGCCTTCCTGGTATGAATCCTACCTGATCATAATGCCTTTTTCTTGTGATAAGATCCTGTATTCATTTCTCTAAAATCTTATTTAAAATTTTTGCATTTATGTTCATTAGAGAAATTGGTCTATAATTTTCTTTCTCTGTTTTGTCTCTTCCTTGTTTAGGTATCAAAACCATATTTGTATCATAAAAAAAAATTGGGAGGACCCCTTCTTCCCCAATTTTTAAAAATTCTATATATATTGGAATTAAATGTTCTTTAAATCTTTGATAGAATTTATTGTAAATCCATGTGACCCTGGAGATTTTTTGCTAGGGAGTTCATTGATGCCTTTTTCAATTTCTTTTTCTGAGATGGAGTTCTTTAAGTATTCAGCTTCCTTATCTGTTAATCTGTGCAATTCGTATTTTTAAAAAAGTTCATCCATCTCATTTAGATTGTTGAATTTGTGTACATGAATTTAAGCAAAGTAATTTCTAATTATTGTTTTAATTTCCTCCTCATTGGAGGTGAGTTTACCCCTTTCATTTTTGATATTAGTAATTTGATTTTCTTCTTTCTTTTTTTAAATCAAACTGACCAAAGGCTTATCAATTTTATTAGTTTTTTCATAAAACCAACTATTGGTTTTATTTATTAATTCAATAGTTTTCTTAACTTGAATTATATTAATCTCTCCTTTGGTTTTCAGTATTTCTAATTTGGTATTTACTTGGGGATTTTCAATTTGTTCTTTTTCTAGCTTTTTCAGCTTCATCCCCAAGTCATTGATCTCTTCCTCTTTTTTATTTATGTAGGCATTCAAAGATATAAAATTCCTCTAAGACCTGCTTTTGCAGTATCCCATAAGATTTGATATGTTGTCTCATTATTGGCATTCTCTTGAATGAAGTTGTTGATTGTTTTCATGATTAGTTGTTTAACCCACACCTTCTTTAGGATTAGATAATTTAGTTTCCAATTAATTTTTGATTTACCTTTCCATGGACTTTTATTACACAAAATCTTCATTATATTATGATCTGAGAAGGATATCTTGATTATCTCTCCCTTTCTGCACTGAATTGTGAGGCTTTTCTGTCCTAGTACATGATCAATTTTTGTAAATGGTGCCATTTACTGCTGAGAAAAAGGTATATTCCTTTCTCTTCCCATTCCATTTTCTCCAGAGATCTATCATATCTACCTTATCTAGAGTTTTATTTACCTCCCTATCCTCTTGTTTATTTTGATGTTATTTATCAAGTTCAGATAGGGGGAGGTTGAGGTCCCTCACTAGTATATTTTTGCTGTCAATTTCTTCCTTCAACTTCTGCAAACTCTCCTCTAAGAATCTGGACACTCTACCACTTGGAGCATGTGTGTTTAGTAATGATGTTGCTTCATTATCTATGGTGCCTTTTAGCAAGATAAAGTTTCCTTCCTTATCTCTTTTGATTAGATCTATTTCTATTTTTGCTTTGTCTGAGATTTGGATTGCTACTCCTGCTTTTCTTACATCAGCTGAAGTACAATATATTCTGCTCCAACCTTTGACCTTTACCCTGGGTGTATCTCCCCATTTCAAATGTGTTTCTTGTAAACAATGTATTGTTGGATTATGGCTTTTAATCCATTCTGCTCTCCATCTCTGTTTTATGGGACAGTTCATTCCATTCACATTCACAGTCACGATTACAATCTGTGTGTTTCCCTCCATCCTCTTTCCCACCATTTGTGCTTTTAGCTCTCCCATCTCCCTTCCCCTCCACAATAGTTTTCACTTTTCACCACCACCTCCTGCAGCCTTCCCCTCCTTCTTTTTAGCAACCCTCTATTTTACTCCCCTATACCTTTACTGCTTCTTCCCTCCCTTTTTGCTTAACTTCCCTTTTCTTACCCCTTCCCATCCTACTGTCTTTAGAGCTTTTTAGAATTATATACTTAAGTTTATTGTTCCCTCCTTGAGCCAAATCAGATGAGAGTACCTCTCAAACAATGCATCGCTCTCCCTTCTTTTCCTCTGCTGTAATTTTGTACTTCTTCCTGTGATGTAATTTATCATTTTCTGCTTTCTCCTTCTCATACCTCCTGTTACAATCCCTTTGCATGCTTAAATCATGTTTTTGACATGACAGCATTTACTTTATACCTGTTCTGTCTATGTATATCCCTTTTATATTTCATAATAGATGTACAATTCTCAAAATTAACTGGTATCATCTTCCCTTTTGCCTAAATTGAATAACAAGTATTTTGTTCTTTGTTTCCCCCGTTTACCTTTGTATGCCTCTCTTGACACCTGCATTTTAAAATCGAATTTTCTATTAAGCTCTGGTGTTTTTGTCAGGAAGGTCGGGAAATCCTTTATTTCATTGAATGTTGAATTTATTGCCTGAAATGTTATCCTGAACTTTGTTGGGTAGTTGATCCTTGGTTGTATTCCCAGCTCCTTTGCCTTATGGAATATTGGATTCTAATTCCTTCAGTCTTTTCATGTAGAAGTTGTAAGGTCCTGTGTGATTCTGACTGTAACTCCTTGATATTTGAATGGTTTTTTTCTGGCTACCTGTAATATTTCCTCATTCATTTCATAGTTCTGGAATTTGGCAATGTTATTTCTTGTGTTTTGATCTTGGGATCCCTTTTGGGAGGTGAATGGTGGAGTCTTTCAATGACTATTTTGCCCTCTGGATTTCACACTTCTGGGCAGTTTTCCTTGATGATTTCCTGGAAGATATTGTCCAGACTCTTTTTTTTTCATTGTGGTTTTCTGGCAGGCCAATAAGTCTTAAATTTTCTCTCCTGGATCTATTTTCCATGTGTTTGTTTTTCCAGTTAGATATTTCACATTTTCTTCTGTCTTTTCATTCTTTAGATTTTGTTTGACTGATTCTTGATGTCTCATAGAGTCATTAATTTCTACTTGCCCAATTCTCATTTTTATCAAATTGTTTTCTTCAGTTAATGTTTGTATCTCCTTTTCCATATATCCAATTGTTCCTTTTAAGGAGTTATTTTCTCCAGTTAATTTTTTGTGCTTCCTTTTCCATTTGTCCAATTTTCCAGGTTAGATTTTGTGTTTCCTTTTCCATTTGTTCAATTTTCCTTTCTAAAGATGTGTTCTCATGAATGAATTCTTTTTTCATACTTTTAAAATCATTGGCCAATTTTTCTTCTATTTCCTTCTTCAGCTGTTCAATGAAAGTTATTTGTGCATATGAGCAGTCCATAGTCCCCTCTGAAGCTTCAGATGGAAGTACAGTCTTACTACTGACCTCTTTGATATTTGTGTTTTGGTCTTTGTCCCCATAGAAAGATTCTATGATTTTTTTCGCTCTTGTTTTGCTTTTTCTTGTTCATGATGGTGATTGTGTGTTGTGCCTTCTGTCTCTTTCAGTTAGAAGCTGCAGAACTTGGTGTTGAGCTGATTGGAGTGAAAAAAACTAAGTGCTAGTGTCTTTTTAACTTTTTGTTTTGTTGTTCCTCGATCAGACCTGGGGTTACCTTGTTAAGTGTAGGGGAGAGGTGATCTATTCACTGGAGATCTCCTCAGCTGAACTAAGGCAAAGGCAAGCTCAGGAGATGGTGATCCCAGCTGCCCTATTGTTTTCCTGTTTCCCCTGGAGTTCTGAGGCATGCCTGGATCCTAGTGTGAGTTTCCACTTCCCCTGGAGCTCCTCTCTTAGCACTGAGGTTCGCCTGGGTCCTAGTGTGAGTCTCCACCTCCCCTGTTAGCTCCTCTCTTACAGCTGAGGCTTGCCTGGGTCCTAATGCAAGTTTCCTCCCCTCCTGGGGCTCCTCTCCTAGCGCTGAGGCACATCTGGGTCTGAGTGCAAGATTCCACCACCTGGGGCCCCTCTCCTTCCAGCTCACCTCTGCCACAGTAGGAGGAATCCCCCTTAACTATTTTCCTAGCCTCAGGTGTTATGAGATTATTTACCTCCTCAGCTGTTCCCAGTGATCCAGAATTTTTCTGAGGAAATATTTTATGCTTCTTTTGAGGTCATCAAGGCGGGAGGAGAGAGCATTTACTGATCACTCAGCCTTCCTGGCTCCCGGAAGTTCAAGTAGGTGACTTACCAATGTTTAATCTGCGGGCTGAAAGTCTCAGGTACTGCTGAGGCTGATCTCTGGGGCTCAGCGGCTGTCACGCATGGGGCTCTGTTGGTCTGTCACCCTGAGTTGCTGCTCCACTGCTTCCATCTGCTGCCATCTCAGGTTTCCCTGGGACCCTCCCACTCTGCTGCACTGAATGTGCTGCCCTCTGTGCTGTAGGCTCGCCCCTGTGGAACAGATCCTTCCTGTGCACCTTCCAGTCTCTTCTGTGTTGTCAATCTGCCACAGTCTGTCTCCTATTAGATTCTGCACCTTCAAAATTTGGTCAGATTCTCTTTTTAGAGGTATCTGAAGAAGTTTGTCTAAGAGCTGAGGTGATACATTGCTCTCACTCCTCCATCTTGGCTCCACCCCGCCAGATAGGAGGTTATGACAAGTAATAGTAGTCGTGCATGGTTCTCTTCCTTGCTATCCTACATTTCAGTCAGAATATTATTCACTGTTGTTTTTTTAATCCCATGTTTTCTTTTCTTCTGGATTTTGCTTATGCTTTTATTCCTGAAAGAAAATCATTCCAACTATTCAAATTCCTCCACCCTGTAGTGGAGTAATTCAGGTTTCACCATTTCCTTGAGATTCTTTAATTAAAGAAATTTTTTATCTTCAAATTTTTCGTACAACTTTGAACTTCCCTTTTGTGCTTTTTTCTATTTACTTTGTAGTTATTAGTATTCATGCCTTTCCTATCTCATAGATATTAAATAACTATATTTGTGTCATGTCCATATCCTGATGTTCTCTCTTTCATATAGCACAGTATCTTCGACTTAATAAGTGATTAACAAATGCTGTTTATTATGAACTTTCTGGTACAGAAGATTCCCAAGAGGAAATTCTGGGAGTTAAGTTCAAATAAACAGGATGAACTTTTTGAAGATAAGTCTGGATAGGAAAACATGTGTACCAATGGGTAATGTAAATATATATGATGGGTACAAGTAAATGGCAATGTATTTGCAATGATCTATTCAAAAGAAATAGCCTAAGAGGTACTGCGAAGATATATGATTGACAAAAGTGACAGAACTACAATATTGCAGGAAAGAGAGATAAACAATGACAGCTTGAATGATACAATGGTACCCCTGACAGGTTTCTAGAGTATTCAGATCTACTGTGGAGAATTATCAAGAAAATATAGATCATAACTACATAGGAGGAGAAAGAATGGATATACATCTCTATACCAATTTAGGGAATTTCCATGTAAATAAAATCACAAGTTAAGTAATATATAAGTAGATTTGGGAATGATATGGAGAATCATAAATGGCAAAGTTTGCCAACTCAATGATTGTTTTTTTTATTTTGTTTTGTTTTACTGAGGTGGGGTCAAACTATATTACTTTAATATTTAAGAATGGAATCATTTAGTGATAATACATATAAAACTGACTTCCTGACCCAACTTCCTGATATGTTGATCTCTCTTAGTTATATAACCATTGAAATATATTTAAGCTCTTTTGAACTGAAATAACATTCTAGTATAATTCTATTATTCAGTGGAGGTAAGGCAAAGTGAATTCTGTCAAAAACAACAACAGCAACAACAGACTATGGACAAAAATTAATTTTAGCTGTCTCATTGTGTAGTTCAAATGAGAACTTTGAATTTTTGAAGAAAGTAGAATTACTTAAAGGACTTATGCTAACAAGCACGTTTTTTTCCTATTGCCATATTGAATGTCCATCTAGAACAGTAATTCTCCAAATTTTATTCTCAAGATCATTTTGTATTCCTAAAAATGCTGTCAACTCTAAAAGACTTTTGTTCATGTGGGTTAAATGTATTAATATTTACCATATTAGAAATTAAAACACATTTTAAATAATTTATTCATGTAAAATAATGTTAAAGTAATCAATATATTTCATTAAAAATAACTGTATTTTCTAAAACTCTAAAAATTAAATTAGAAGAGTAACTCTGATGATGAGAATTTTGATGAAATCTCTAATAGCATGATTTGCACAGGATAATTGAGAAATACTTGCAGAGGTATTGATCAACCTTTGTTTCTTATCTGGCTTAATGGAAAACAGCTAGATTTCCCTATCACTTTTTATATTCAGTTTGTTATTATATATTGTTTTGGTTGGCATATATAAAGAAAATTCAAGGAGGAATATTCTAAAGGGTGAATCATATATTGATATTATTATGAAAACATTTTTGATCTTTCAGATTCCTTGAAAGGATCTTCATCACCTTTAGGGGTCCTTTGATGTTTCAGACCACTGCTCTAGAACATTATATGCCTTTAACAGGAAAAAGAAAATGTTTCCTCTTTGAGTTAGGAGTGTAAATGGAAAAAGGAGTAAAGAAAGGTTTAAATTTAAAATTATAACTCTGAGCCAGCCTGAAATTCAAAGAGAAATGTGAAAGCTGTGTTTACCGTTTAAAATCAAAGAGTGGTATGTTGTTGTTCATTAAGAATTGACTTAAGGCCAGAATAGTTGAATTCTTTAATTTCCTGTTTCAGCATTAAATGTGAAATTGTGCATATATGTACTCTAATTAAAATCAGTAACATTGTTTTTCTAAATAACTTTCCAGAGAATAACTTTATGAGCTACTGTGATTAGGCTTTACTTTAAATGTAAAATTAAATTGTTTAGTTTTCTCATTGTTTTTGCAGCCTGAGGAAAACATAATGATTCCAACTGCTTTTGTGCAACAACTGTTCAGTTTATAAGAACCACAGTAGCTGGAAATGCAATTTTGTGGGGCCAAACCATATTAATTTTCTAATGATTTGGGGTAAATGAAAAGAAACAAAGGTTGATCAATACCTCTGCAAGTATTTCTCAATTATCCTGTGCAAATCATGCTATTAGAGATTTCATTTGAGAGGTGTAAGGTATCAGTAGCATAGATAGATACTCTGTTTACCAATTAATATTTCTTCCTCCTTCCCATGACTTCTTCATTCTCTCTGTTCTTGTTCACATCTTTGCATAAATCCTCCTTAGAAGAACGACTAAAAAAAATAATAAAAGACTTCCTCTCATTTTTTCTTATCTTGGGTATATAAATGTCATTCTACCTAACATAATCATCTCTCTCCACTCCTCTTCTGGACATTCACATCCTTGATGATGTCTTTTTAGGCCAGTTTTCAGGACCATGTCTTCACTGATCATATTCCACAAACTACTTAGTAGCACTATGTGTTTCTGGATCACAATTCTGAATCTTGTAAGATCATGTTTTTGCAAGATTCACAGATAAAATCATTAGGAGATTATTTTGCTAAAGGATATAAGAGAAATGTAAGATTCAAAATATTCTCACGAAATAGCTTAAAGTATATTTGAGAAGGAAGATCAAGACAATTAAAAAGATATCATGTATCTAGATTGTGAAATATAGATAATAAATGCAGACAATATTGGTTTTCAGATGAATAATTATTGCGTTTGAGTTTTCTGAGAGCCCTAGAGATCATCAGTTTTAATTTTCTTATTTTACAGATGAGGATACTAAGGTCCAATAAAATGAAGCATTTTGTCCAAGGTCAGTTTACTAATAAGTAAAGGAACCATGAAACAAACTCATTTCTTCTGATTCCAAATTCAGATGCATTTTCAAAGCATAACTGTACCTTGAAAGACGGAGATAACTAAAGTTAGTTGATGAAGAGGAAATTCAAGTTCTACATAGGAAGTGATGAGCAGAGACATTTGAAGGATGAATGGAATAGGTCAAAAGGCATTATTTCAGATAGAGGCAAAAGTAAATGCTAAAAATAATAGTTCCCAAATCTTTCATAAAACCTTTTATGTTATTCAGGAACCTAATCATTCTCCATTGATTTCAAATCCTTCATTTGCTCTCTTTGTTCATGTCACAGTATTGCCGAAGCAAGCTAGGCACATTCCTGCTGAATTTTCCCAAGATGGTTTTTCCTTGTTGCTTCCTTCTCTTCCCTGGACTTGTGATAATCTACTAAGCTGTATTTGGAATACATCCAAATACATTTAAATGATCTCCTTATTTCTTAGGATACTTTTGCTTTTCTAAAGCAACTGCCCAGAATTTTCAATTCATCTCAATACAATAGTATGCATATTTTCACATAATGATGTGTTTTATTTTGCTTGGTTGCTTGGCATCAAATACCTGAGACAGAGAACAGGCATAAAAAGCCTATAATTTACAAGTCCCTACTAATTATCAATATACATACATTTTAAACATCAATCTAAAGTGAAAAGACAGAGCTAAGATGGCAGAGAAAAAGCAAAGATGTACCCTACCTCTCCCCAATTCCCTTCCAAACAACTTCAAAATTATGCCTCAAAATGAATTCTGGAGTGGCAAAACCAACTAAAGGACAAAGGAAGCAATTTTCCAGCCCAGGACAACTTGAAGCATTGACAGGAAAGATCTGTCTCACTGGTATAAAAGGATAGTCCAACACACGCAATAACCTCCAAGTCAGCTACAAGGCTCTAGTCCCTGTGCAAGGCAGCCAGCAGCAAGACACACCCAATGCAGACCAGAAGTAGGTCTTGAGCACAACTGAATCTGCATCAATTTCTTCCTGAACTCAACATACTAATGATAAAGGAGTTGGGCTATTGGTCAGAAAGAGATTACATGGAACATTTAGTTGGGACTCAGTGCAGGACTCTGTTGAATTGCCCATGCAAAGAACCTAGTCACAACCCCAAGGCTAGGAGGAGCACTAGTATACTAGAACTTGTGGCTACAGGAGTACCATGGCCCTGGTCACACTTCCAGGACAAAAAAAGTTTGCTTAACTTTTGATTGCATATAAACGAGAGCGCAGGCCTGTAGATCAGGATACACACCTTTCCTTAGAAGACATCGAAACTTAACAGACTCCCAGAACTGGCTCTGAAAACAATAGGAAAAACAAAGTTAAAGTTTCAGAAGGTGCCCCTTTTACCCAAGGGGGTGACCTAACTTTAACACAAAATTAAAGGTCAAAAAATAGGCTGTGGAAATAAATAAGCAACACCAAACAAACACCTGACCACAAAAAGTTACTATGTTTACAAGGAACTCAGAAGAAAACGATTCCAAAATAGCTACGTAGAAAGTCTCAAGGAGGGAGAGGGGACACTTGTTTCAAGTTCCAAGAGATTTATTACCAGAAAACCTCAAAAAGAATTTCCAAAATCAAATAAGAGAGGTAGAGGAAAAAATAGAAAAACAAATCAGAGTGATGCATTGGTTTTGGTTGGGCAAAACTTTTTTAACTTACTGTAATCAAAACTGTCCTTTTTACTTTCTATGATCCACTCTTTCTCCTATTTGGTCATAAATTCTTCCCTTCTTTATAGATCTATCAGGTGAAAATTTTCAGACACTCCTAATTCGCTTAGGATGCCATCCTTTATGTCTAAATCTTGTACCTATTTGGATCTGTCTTACGATGATGTGAGATGTTGATTTATACATAGTTTCTGCCAAAGTGTGTTCCAGGTTTTCCAACAAATTTTGTTAAATATAAGTTCTTGTCCCCAAAGCTTGCTTACTATGATCACTGTGTGTTATGGATCTAATCTGTTCTACTGATCTGTCATTCCATTTCTTAGCCAATAGCAGGGTTTTTTTTTTATTATTATTCTTAATTCTTTGTAATACAGATTGAAATCTGATAGTGTTTTTATTGATTCCCTTGATATTGTTGATCTATTGTTTTTCCAGGAAAATTGTTTTGCTATTTTTTCCTAACTCTAAAATTACAGGGTGATTGGCATGACATTAAATAAGTAAATAAACTTACATAGAATTGGCATTTATTTTTATTATGTTAGCTCAGCTTACGCATGAGCAATTTATATTTTTTCCTATGTTTAGATCTCACTTTATATGTGTGGAATGTGCTTTGTGATTGTATTCATACAGTCCCAGGGTTTTTCTTGTCAAGTAGATTCCCAAGCAGTTTATGTTGTCTCCAATTATTTTAAATGGGATTTTTCTTTTGATCCCTAATGGACTTTGATGGTAATATATTTAATTATTTTTTAGTTGATTCTCTAGGTTTCTCTGATTATACCATCACATCATCTGAAAAGAGTGAGTTTTATTTTCTCATTGATTAATCTAATTCCTTCAATGTATTTTTCATCTTATTGTTATAGCTACCATTTCTAATACCATACTAAATAGTGGTGGTGATAATGGGTAATCTTACTTCACCTCTGATCTTATTGGAAAGGTTTCCAGATAAAACTTGCTGGTGGTTATTAACATACATACATACATACATACATACATACATACATACATACATATATATTTACATAAAGTTCCATTTATTCCAACACTTTTTAGTCTTTTTGATAGGAATAAGTGCTGTTCTTCATCAATAGCATTTTTCTGCATCTATTGAGATAATCATGATTATTTTTGTAGGTTTTGTTTTTGTTATGGTCAATTATGCTAATGATTTCTGATTAATGAGCTAGGCCTATATTCCTGTTATAAATCCCATCTGATTGTAGCATATGATTTTTTTGATTTATTGCTAAAAACTTGTTGCTAGTATTTTAAAACAGCGCTTTAATATTAGTTAAGAAAAATCATCTACAGGTTTCTTTCTCTGGTTTTACTCTTCCTGATTTAGATATCAGCAGTATATTTGTGTCAGAAAAGAAATCTAATAGGACTACTTTCCCTATTTTTCTGAACAGTTTAAATGGCTTTGGAATTAATTGTTCTTTGAATGTTTCATAGAATTTAACTCACTTAATTTGATCCTGAGGATTTCATCTTAGGAAATTCATTTATGGCTTGTTCAGATTATTTTTTTGAAGAAGGCATTATTTAAGTATTCTGTTTCCTCTTCTGTTAATCTGGGCAGTTCATATTTTTGGAAATATCCATTTCACTTAGATTGCTATGTTAACTGGCATATGATTGGTTACAAGAGCTCTTAAAATTACTCTAATTTCATTTTCGGTAATCTATTCACTCTTTTCATTTTGGAACTTATCATTTCATTTTCTTTTATTTTACTCATATTGGTCAATGGTTTATTTTATTGATATTCTTCATAAACAAGCTACTAGTTTTATTATTTCAATTATTTACTTTAAGATTAATCTCTCCTTAGATTAGCATGATTTTCTTTTATTCACTTAGTAATATTTTTTACAATTATATGTAAAGATATCTTTCAACATTTATTTGTGTAAGACTGTGAGTTCAGAACTTTTCTCCCTCATTACCATCTCTACCCCTGCCCTATACAGTAAGCAAATATTGTAAAGGTTATACATGTAAAATCATATTAAACGTATTTACAAATTATTCATGTTGTGAAAGAAGAATCAGAGCAAAAGGTAAAAAACAATGAGGATGAAAAAATAAAAAATGAAAAAAGTGAAAATAGTATGCTTTCATCTACATTTAGACTTTATAGTTCTTTCTCTAGATGTGGATAGCATTTTCTATCATGACACTTTTGGGACTTTTCTTGGATTGCTGAGAAGAGCTAAGCCTATCAGAACCGATCATTTCACAATATTGCTATTACTTTGCACAGTGTTCTTTTATTTCTGCTCGCTTCACAGTTCATATAAGTCTTTCCAGATTTTTTTATGAAATCTACCTGTTCATCGTTTCTTATAGCATGATAGCATTCTATTACATGCATATATCACAACTTATTCAATCATTTCCCAATTGATGGGCATCCCCTCAATTTCCAATTCTTTGCCACCACAAAAAGAGCTGCTATAAATATTTTTGTCCATGTGGATTCTTTTTCCCTTTTTTTTATGATCTCTTTGGCTTACAGACTTAGGAATGGTATTCCTGACATGCAGTTTTATGGCCCTTGGGGGCAGTACCAAATTGATCCCCAGAATGTTTGTATCAATTCCTAACTCCACCAAAAATGCATTACTTTTCTAATTTTCCCATATCTTCTCCAACATTTATCATTTTACATTTTTGTCATGTTAGCCAATCTGATGGGTGTGACAACTCAGTTGTTTTAATTTTCATTTCTCTAATAGTGATTTAGAATATTTTTTCATATGGCTATAGATAGCTTTAATTTCTTCATTTGAAAACTGCCTATTTATATCCTTTGACCATTTACCAGTTGGGGAAACTGTGATCATTAATATCAGTTAAACATAAAACATGGAGACATTCAGTTGTGAGAAAAGTTTGCTATTGCGATGGAGAAAACCCATAAAAGGGTCCAAGTTAAAAAGTGATTCCCAGTAAACAGTGAAGTTCGCTGGTGGTCATGTTTGTGAATCTCATTGTGCTACTTGCATTAAGATCTAGAACACTGCAGAGTCAGTTGGATAAGAGTAAGCTCCTAACTAATCAGAAGAGTTTGTCAGATATATATACATAGACAAAAGAGTAACTGGATAAAATATTCTCCGTTTCCCTAACTGATAAGCATTGGGATCAATTAAAAAAAAATATGGAACTTGAAGGATGTGTGCGTGTGTGTGTGTGTGTGCATGTGTGTGCATGTGCAGTTCTTCAATTGTTTCAATCAAGTCTGACTCTCCATGCCCCTGTCTGGGGTTTCCTTAGCAAAGTTACTGGACTGCTTTGCCACTTCTCCAGCTCATTTTACAGATGAGAAAACTAAGTCAAACAAGGTTAAGTGACTTTTGCAGGGTCACACATCTAGTAAGTGTCTGATGCAGGATTTTAACTCAGGTCTGCTTGGCTCTAGGCCCAGTACTGTATCCACTGTGCCACCTACCTACCATGTGTGTATGCTTGTGAGTGTGTGTATACACCCATATATGTATACACACATATAATTATAACTATCTTCAGATGTGTTGTATACTGAATAGAAAATGGACTTTGGCATCAAAAAGACCTCTTTTCAAGTCCTGCCAATGGTACAAATTGACTCTGTGATCCTGGGTAAGTCACTTAACCTCTTAGTGTCCCTGGAAATATTCTAAAGCTATAGGTTACAACATCAGTGCAGATTTGTATTGATAAAATTTATCACTAGGAATTCCCTACATCAAGAAATTTATAGATCTAATGTGCATGTTTCTATGTTACATAAAAAGAATTGTGTAATCTAAGATACATTCATAACTCATACATAATGAGTTAGATCCAGAATTGAATAGGTGAACAAAGTCAATTGCTTTTGGGAAATTACTTGACTCTGTTATCTTGTTGGAGTGGGATATTCTGTCTAATGATGCAAATCATACAATCTACATGAACATCTGAAGACAACTCCCTTTGCCTGGGAAACTTTATCTTGTGACAAAGCTCACATATCTTGGCTGTGGTTCAGAGGATTTCAGAAAGGAGTCCCAAATGATATAATCTTAATTCTGACTATATCACTAACTGATACAACTAGAAGATACAACTAGGTTGCTGGAAATTTACTCTGCCATCTTACCAATTGTTATAAAAGAGCCAGCAAATCCTCACTCAAGGTTTTGGTTATTGATAGTCTATAGACATAATTTGTGGGTTTGTTGATCACCCAATTACTAAATTGATCATGCTCTCAATATTTTCCCTCAGTTTATCTGAATTTTCAATTGTAAGAGTCATGTTATAGTATTTGGAATCAAATATTTTTGAATAATGCTTTCTATTAAAACAGGTATTTTTCTCAATTTTATTCTGCTGAATTACCATTTCTACTTCCTCTATAAGCATATACTGTATCCTATGCTGTTAGAAGGGAAGTATAGAGGCTTTATTATGTTTGAGGATAAAATTATTTCGATGAATATTTTTTTCAAATCTTTATTTCTGCTTTTATTTTCCTGTTTCTTGTTCTTCATTTTACATTTTTAAATGCCTTTATCATGAATTACCTTGGTTTCTTTATAAATTTTCTTTAAATTGGTTTTGTCATCAACTTATTTTTTGTAAATGTGAGGCAATATTATTCAACATCTTCCATCAACCTTTATAAGAGCTTAAAAACAAGTTTATATTCTAAGGTGTCTTTGGCTACCATATTCTTTGACTTGTCAAATGTGTCAAGTCAATGAAGCTTGGCCAACTGGGGTTCTTATCATGTTCTCTTGACCTCCTTGTTGTGAGAACTAATTTTCATTAGCTGATATTATCAGTTTTCTATGTAATTTCTTTCCTCCACATCCTAGTTTTGATCATCAATAATTTCTTTAATCAGGCCAAGTTGTATTTTTAATTTTGTATATCATGATTGGGTAATTTTAATTTACATTTTCAATCTCAATTCTTTAAGTGTATATCATTGTAGTTTTAAATGTACAATAAATTGTAGATTTATTCTAATTTTCCTCCTTTATTCTATCTTCATGGTATTGTTTGTCTTTGCTCTAAGAAATAAATAATCTTATCTAAATGAATGCTTCCCACATTCAGTTTTTGTCAGTTATAAGATAATTTTCTTTTTTGAGTGTTATTTGCTACTTGCCTTGTCTAATACCTAATATTTTTTCTTGAAGGAAAAGTTACAATGGTGTGATGCTACTATATATTGCATTGTTCTTAGGTCTCTTTTGTTCCTCTTCCGTATTTTAAAACATATTCTTTGTCATTCTGAAATATTTATGTTACTAAATACCAGATACATATTCTCTGCGTCTTTACCTTCTACAAAACACTGTGATTCTTAATACTTTTTCCATATTCTTTCCTGTCAGCACTTAACACAGTGCTAGGCACACATGCCTCTTGACTGACTGATATTTTAACAGTGATGTACTTCCAGTAATATCATATGACTAAACATCATTGAAGACTATGGTCTTCATAGAATGGAAGCTGATGATTGCGCAAAGAGCAATGTAGAATCACATACTGGGATTTAAAAAAGTGAAACACTATTTAAAAATGCATAGTTACCAAGAATCAGTAAAAAAAGATGAAATTAAATTTGAACTACTTAACAAGAATTTCTGGTGTGTGCATGTATATTTGCGTACACACATATGTATATGTGTATGTTTATGTGTATGTGTACATATGTACACATATGTATGTACATATAAGCATGTATAGAGACATGCCTGTGTGTTTTGTGTATAGTGAAGATGTAGTGAAAATGAGCTACAGCCAATGAACAGACTGCCTATTCCCTTAACATCCTTTCAATGTCAAGTAAACACAACTCTTCATATGGAGAATGTGGTCCAGGGTTTCAAAAAGTAACAGTCCATAAACTATGATCTACATCATTTGAAGGAAAACCTACATCCCTGGAATCACAGATTCATTGAATGTTGGAGAAACCTACCTTTGTTTTCAAACCCAGAGTGGTCCTCCTCATGGATGCTTGGAAGTACATAGAAAGATAAGGCAGCACTTTAGAACAGTGTTAGAAACAACTATACTGGACAGATAGGGTCTGTGTATCCAATAAAATCAAGACACCTCCTTTTTTTGAAACCATTTTTCTGTCTCAAGGACATTTACATTCTGCTAGATAGCAACAGAAATATCTCTAAACAAAGAAAACTTTCTAAAGAGGTGGAAAGAAACAGAAGAAAAAATGATCCTAATATATCATAAAGATATTTCTGGGTTCCCGAAGAGTTTTATGAGTTCCCATTTGTTTCAATGGAATGAAACTCAAAATGATTTAATGTCAAAATGAGATCCTAAAGCACAAAGGCAAATAGACAGAGCAGCATATAGAATGCAGTTTGGGACTTTGAAAGGGCTGAGTTCAAATCCACCATCAGCCACTTACTAGCTTTGTGACCCTGGGCAAGTCATTTAACTTTTGTTTGCCTGAGTTTCCTCAAAGACAAAATGGAGATAATAACAGCATTTTTTTTATTCTGGTTATTGTGAGGATCAAAGTAGGTTATATTTGTAAAGTGCTTAGCAAAATGTCTGGCACGTAGAAGCACTTAAAATGATCGTTTCCTTCCTTCCTTCTTTCATTCCGTCTTTCATTTCTTCTTTTGTGTATTCAGAAATGGTATTTACATCAAGGTTCTAGGGAGGGGTATGAATATAAAAGTGTGTTTACCTTTATTATGCTAATTTTGATTGTTTACTTTCCAGTCATGTTATATACTCCCTTTCCAAAATACCCAGAACTATATATTCCTTCAAAAATTATTCTCATCTTCTATTTCAGGCTTTGGTGAAGAGGGTGGGTAAGTTGATCAATAGGGACAGAGTTAATGGAGTTTAATTCTTGTACAGAACTTTACTCTGAAAAAACATGACACTGTTTCTACTTCTGGTTCTTCATTAAATCCAATTTATTCAAATCAACCGATGTGTATTAAGTAATTAGTGTGTGTATGGCCTATGATATGACTTGAAGATGAAAACGAATCAATCCCTTTTTGACAGGAGTTTACAATATACTGGTAGAATGCAAGATAGACACAGATTAATAAATATAAGGTTAATAAAAAACAATATGAATCAAGTTAGAGACAACAACTGGGAAAATCTGCAAAGGTTTTGTATGAGTGGTTGTACCTTAGTTCTGCTTTGAAAGAAACTATGGGTTCTACAAATAGATCTAGGTGATGAAAGAAAACCTTTCATACATCCAAATCTACGCAGATCCTTGGAGGCTGAAAATGAAATGACATATTCGGAGACATGTAGATTTCCATTTTAATGGAGCAGAGAATACATGAAGGTGAGTAACATTAAATAACACTAAAAGGGTAAGTTCTGCTACATTTGGGGAGGAGTTTGTGTGCATTTTATCTTAAAAGTCGTAGGGAGCCACTAAAACTTTTGAACAGTGACTTGGCAGGTTAGATCTATGTTTTAAGAATGTCAAGTTGGCAGCTGCATTGAGTATAAGTTGGAGAAGGAAGAGATCAGAATCAGGAAATCTAATTAAATGGTTATATACTAAGATAGTCCAGGCAGGAAATGATAAGGACTGAAAGAGATTTTTGGATATGGAAGTAATGTGAAGTGGACGGATGACAGAGACTTTGTGGAGATAAAATTGGCAGCTAAGAATGATTCTGATGTCATAAGCCCAGGTTGCCATAACGAATTAACTTTAAGATTTTATTATATGCTCATTCTTTGCCTGGAACTATGCTACCTACTATGGCTACAAATATATGTCAATCACTGGCTTCAAGAAGCTTGCTCTCTACTGGGGAGATGCAACATGTAAGCAGATAAGTATCTGAGGGCAATACACTTACAGCTGATGGAATCAAGGAAAGCCTGTCCTAAAATGGAGCAGGTGAGTTGAACCTCCATGGGAATTAGTGTGGTGGTGCCTTGAATAGAAATTTTGGAGGCAATTAAGGTTTTGGAAAAAAACTACTAAGTTCTATTGGGAAATATGAATTTGAGGTAGTTGGAGAGATTCAGGTAGAGATTTCTCTCTCACAGATCCAAGGAATTTGGATCATTCCTCTGTCCCATCAATAGAAAGCCCAGCTAAAATTAGAAAAAGTTAGACATTGACGATAACTCTTTCTATTCATTTGTCTTTCTGTCTTATGTTTGTCCCTTTTTGATTACCTTCATGTGTGTGTCTATGTGTGTATGCATTCATATATATATATATATATTTTAATTGAATTATTTTATTTCTTTTCAGTGTTCAACAATCACTTCCATTTACCTTATACTTTTTTTTTTCCACTCCCTTCCCCTCATTCATCTCTCCCTCCCCACTCCCTCCCTGAGAAAGCATACGATCTTATATAGGTTCTACACATACATTCTTATTAAATGCATTTTGCATAGAAGAATTAAAATGAATGGGAGAAATCATAAAACAAAACAAAACACAACACAAAAGAAAATGGTCTGTTTCTATCTGTGATCCAATTCCATAGTTCTTTCTCTGGATGTGGAAGGTGATTTGCCTCAAGAGTCCACTGGAAATTTTTTAAGTGCATGCATTTCAATGAAGTACTAAGTCTACCAGAAAAATTCCTTTCACACTGTGGTTGTTGCTGTATATAAAGTTCTCCTGGTTCTGCTCCTTTCACTCAACATCAGTTCATATAAGTCTTTCCAGGATTCTCTGAAGTCTTCCTTCATCGTTTCTCATAGCACAATAGTATTCCATTACATTCATATACCCCAACTGATGGGCATCCCGTTGATTTCCAGTTTTTGGTCATCACAATGACAGCTGCCTATTTTTGTAGATGTGGGATCTTTTCCCATTTTTATGATGTCTTGCGGATACAGACCCAGAAGCAATATCTCTGGGTCAACAGGTATGTACGTTTTTGTAGCCCTTTGGGCATAGTTCCAAATTACTCTCCAGAATGGTTGGATCAGCTCATAGCTTCACCAAAAATGAATTAGTGTCCAACTCTCCCACATCTTCTCCAATATAAATCATCTTGCTGTTTTGTCATGTTAGCCAATCTGATAGGTGTGATGAGAACTCTCAGAGTTGTTTTGGTTTTCAACTCTTTAATCAATAGTGATTTAGGGCATTTTTTGATATGGTTATATATATAGCTTCAATTTCTTCCTCTGAAAACTACCTGTTCATATCCTTTGACCATTTATCTATTGGGGAATGACTTGTATTCTTGTACATTTAACTCAATTCTCTATATATTTAGAGATGAGTCCTTTATTACAAACACTAGTTGCAAAACTGTTTTCCCAGTTTTGTGCTTCCCTCCTAATCTTGGTTGCATTGGGTTTGTTTGTGCAAAAACTTTTCATTTTAATATAATCAAAATTATCCATTTTATATGTCATAATGGTCTCTTTCTCTTGTTGAGTCGTAGATTTCTCCATTCTCCGTAAATCTGACAAATACACTATTCCTTGCCCTTGTAATTTGTTTATAGTATCAATCTTTATACCTAAATCATGTATCCATTTGGACTTTATTCTCATGTATAGTGTCAAGCATTGATCTATGCTCAGTTTCCACCACACTGTTATCCAGTTTTCCCAGCAATTTTTGTCAAACAGTGAGTTCTTTTCCAAATAGCTGGGGTCCTTAGGTTTATCAAACAGAAGATTGCTTTATTCATTAACTACTATGTCTTGAGTGCCTAACATATTTCCCTCTTCCACCCCTCTGTTTCTTAGTCAGCACCATGTAGTTTTGATGATTGCTGCTTGGTAATACAATTTGAGATCTGGAAGGGCTAGGCCACCTTCCATATAATTTCTTTTCATTAGTTTCATGGATATTCTGGACCTTTTGTTCTTCCAGATGAATTTTGATATTATTTTTTCTATCTCTAGAAAATAGGTATCTGGTAGATTGATTGATGTGGCATTGAATAACTAAATTAATTTAGGTAGAATTGTCATTTTAATCATATTAGCTCGGCCTACCCATGAGCAACTGATGTTTTTCCATATACTTAGATCTGTCTTTATTTTTGCGAAAAAATGTTTAGAAATTGTGTTCATATAGTTCCTGGATTGGCTTTGGCAGATAGTGTCTACCATAGTTTTAAATGATTTCTCTTTCTCTCTCTTGCTGTTGGGCTTTGTTAGTTGTGTGTGTGTGTGTGTGTGTGTGTGTGTGTGTGTGTGTGTATAAATTCTAAAAAGAATTTTGTAGGACTCTTTCTTTGGCAATTTCTCCAACTCATCTATATAACATTGGACTTAACTGTTCTTTAAATGATTAATAGAATTCACTTATAAATCCATCACCTGGAGACCTTTTCCTAAAGAGTTCATTGATGGTTTGTTTAATTTCCTTTTCTGAGATGGAGTTATTTGAGTACTTAATGTCCTCTTCTGTTAATGTGGGTAATTTATATTTTTTAAAATAATCATCCATCTTATTTAGATTATTGCATTTGTGGGCATATAGTTGGGTAAATTAATTTCTATTTATAGTTTTAACTTCTTCCTCATTGGAGGTTAGTCCACTCTTTTCATTTTTCATATCAAAAATTTGGTTTTCTTCTTTCTGTTTTTAAATCAAATTGAACAAAGATTCATCAATTTATTGGTGTTTTCATAAAAACAAATATTAGTCTATTTATTAGTTCAATAGTTTTCTAAATTACAATTTTATTAACCTTTGGTTAATTAGTTTGGTTCTTAGTATTTCTAATGGTTTGGTTTCTTTGTTCTTAGTATTTGGTTCTTAGTATTTCTAATTTGGTATTTACTTGGGGATTCTCAATTTCTTCTTTCTTGAGTTTTTCAAGCTGTATGCCCAATTGATTGATCTCCTCTTTCTCTGGTTCATTCATGCAGGCATTCAAAGACATAAAACTTCCCCTAAGAATTGCTTTTGCACTATTCCATAAGATTTGATAGGTTGTCTCATTATTGTCATTCTCTTGAATCAAGTTGTTCATTTTTTCCACAATTTGTTGTTTAACCCACTCATTCTTTAGGATTAGATTAGTTTCCAAATAGTTTTTGGTTTATATTTCCATGGTCTTTGATTACACATAATTTTTATTGCATTATGATCTGATAAGGATGCATTGACTATCTCTTCCTTTCTCCACTGGATTGTGAGGATTTTATGGCCTAGTACATGGTCAGTTTTTGTATATGTGTCCTCTACCACTTAGAAAAAGGTATATTCCTTTCTATTCCCATTTAATTAACTCCAGAGATCTATCATATCTGCCTTATCCAGGGTTTTATTCACTTCCTTAACTTCTTTCTTATTTATTTTGAGGTTACACTTATCAGTTTCAGGAGCAGGGAGGCTGAGGTTCCCCAGTATTATAGTTTTGCTGTCTATTTCTTCCTGTAACTCCCTTAACTTCTTCTCTAAGAATTTGGATGCTATACCACTTGAAGCATTTATGTTTAGTTATGAAATTGTTTCATTGTCTACAGTGCCTTTTAGCAGGATATAGTTTCCTTCCCTGTCTCATTTGATTAGACCTATTTCTGCTTTTGTTTTGTCTGAGATGAGGATTTCTACCCCTGGTTTTGTTTTTGTTTCTTTTTTCCATCAGCTGAAGCACAGTATATTCTGATGCAACCTTTTACCTTTACCCTATTTGTATGAACCTGCTTCAGATGTGTTTCTTATAAACAACATATTGTTGGACTATGGTTTTTAATCTATTCTGCTATCCATCTCTGTTTTATGGGAGAGTTCATCCCATTCACATTTACAGTTATGGTTACTATCTGTATCTTTCCCTCCATCCCTTTTCCCTTTGTTTATGCTTTTAGTTCTCACTTCCCCTCCACAATAAAGTTTTAATTTGTGACCAAAGCCTCCCTCAGTCTTCCCCTTCCTTCTTTCAGCCTCCTTCCCTTTCAATCCCTTTGTCCCTATTTCTTCACTCTGTTTTAGCCTCCCTTCCCTTTTCTTTCCTCCTTTCCCTTTTACTGCTTATGGAGCTAGTTGTATTTCTATACTTACCTGAATTTGTTGTACCTTCCTTGAATCCAATCAGATGTGAGTACCTCTCAAACAATGCTCATCTCCCTCCCCTCTTTCCCTCTACTGTAATATACTTTTGTACATCTTCCTGTGATGGAATTTATTTTTTCCTGTCTTCTCTTTTTCACATCTCCCATTATAATCACTTTGCACCCTTAAATCACATTTCTGATCATCACATCATTTAATTTACACTCATTCCCTCTACATATGTATCCCTTTTGTATTTCATAATAAATATATAATTCTTGCAATTAACAAGTATCATCTTCCCTTATAGGGGTGTAAACAGTTTGCTCATATTGAGTAATAAGTTGTTGTTATTGTTGTTTTTTCTCATTTACCTTTTTATGCCTCTCCTGAGACCAGCATTTGAAGATCAAATTGTTTACTGAGTTCTGGTCTTTTCATCAGGAAGGTCTGGAAATCCCGTATTTCACTGAATATCCATCTCCTTACTGGAAATATTATGCTCAACTTTGCTGGGTAATTAATCCTTGGTTGTACCTCCAGCTCCTTTGCCTTACAGAATATGATATTCTAATCCCTCAGATCTTTTAATGTATAAGCTGCAGGGTCCTGTGTGATCCTGACTGTAGCTCCTCCATATTTGAATTGTTTCTTTCTGGCTGCCTACATTATTTTCTCCTTTACTTGATAGTTTTGGATTTTGGCAACAATATTGCTTGGTGTTTTAGTTTAAGTTTCCTTTCATGGGATTCTTTAAAATTTTTACCTTTACCTTTACCTAAAAATTATTCTTATATTTTCTGTCTGAAATCTATTCTTCAGGTCATTTGTTTTTCCAATGAGATATTTTACATTTTCTTCTATCTTTTCTTTCTTTAGATTCTGTTTGAATGATTCTTGATGTTCCATAGGATCATTAGTTTCTACTTTCCTGATTCTATTTTTTTATCAAATTGCTTTATTCAGTTAACTTTTTCATCTCCATTTCCATCTGTCCAATTATTCCTTTTAAGGAGTTGTCTTCTCCAATTAGGTTTTGTACTTCCTTTTCCATTTGTCCAATTCTACTTTTAAATTCTTTTGTGATTTCTTTTTTCATATTTTTACAGCTATGTATCAGTTTTTCTTCTGTTTCTCTAATTTGCCTTTTAAAATCCTTCCTGAGCTCTTCTAAGAAGGTTCTTTGTGCTTCAAACCAGTTTGTATTCCCTTCTGAAGTATCAGATGGGAGTACAGTCTCCATGAGGACTTCTTTTGTATATGTGTTTTGGTCTTTGTCCCCATAGAATGATTCTATGGTCTTTTCTTTTTTGCTTTGCTTCTTACTCATGAGAATCACCCTTTTCCTGACTTTTAAAGTAGATCTCTACATCTGAGGCACAGGGCACTCTGTCCCACAATTCTTTTGCCTATAACTTGAAACTTTGTGTGTTGTGGCCTCTGGTTCTTTCAGCTAGAAGCTTAAATGCTATAGCCTACCTGGTGCTTAGCTGGCTTGTGTTTGAAAGCAGAGGCCAGGTAAGGTCTTTTTGGGTTTTTCCCTTCGGTTACACAGGAGGTAGTTCGTTAAGTGTGGAGGAGGGGTGTTTTGGCCATAGGTTTCCTCTGCTGAGCTACACCAAAGGCAAGGTCAGCAGTTGGTGATCCAGTCTGTGCTAGTGTCTTCCCAATTCCCCTGGGGTGCTGAGACACATCTAGGGTCCTGGTGTTGGCAGTTGCTGGTTTCACCCCCCCCCCCACCCAGGGCTCAAGATCTTCCCTAATTAATAAATGTTCAAAGGATATGAACAGGCAGTTTTCAGAGGAAAAAATTAAAGCTATCCATAGTCATATGAAAAAATGCTCTAAATCACTATTGACTAGAGAGAGATGTAAATCAAAACAACTCTGAGGTACACACCTATCAGACTGTCAAACATGACAGAACAGGAAGTTGATAAATGTTGGAGAGGATGTGGGAGAATTAGAACACTAATTCCTTGTTGGTGGAGCTGTGAGCTGATCCACCCATTCTGGAGGGCAATTTGTAACTATGCTCAAAGGGCTACAAAAATATGCATACCCTTTGACCCGGCAATATTGTTTCTAGAACTATATCCCTAAGAAATCATAAAAATGGGAAATGTGCAAAAATGTTTATAGCAGCCCTCTTTGTGGTGGTCGAAAACTGGAAATCAAGGGGATGCCCATCAATTGGGGAATGGCTGAATAAATTATGATATATGAATGTAATAGAACACTATTGCATTATAAGAAATGATGAACAGGAAGACTACAGAAAGGCCTGGAAAGACTTATATGATGTGATGCTAAGTGGGCAGAGTAGAACCAGGAGAACTTTGTGCACAGCTACGACCACAGTGTGCAAGAGGTTTTTTGTTTGTTTGTTTGTTTGTTTGTTTGTTTTTATTTTTTCAGTAGATTTGGAGCTTCCTTGCAATGCAAGGACTTAAAAAAATTCCCCAATGATCTTTTAAGGCAAGATGCCTTCCATATCCACAGAAAGAACTATGGAATTTAATCACAGAATGTGGCAGAATATTTTTTTTGTGTATTACATTTTAGTTTGCTATATTACTTCTCCATTCATTTTAATTCTTCTATGCAGCATGACAATAGTGAAAATGTATTTAATAGGAATGTATGTGTAGAACCTATATGAAATTGTATGCCATCTCAGGGAGGGAGGGGGGAGGGAAGGGAAAAAATCTGACTCATGCGGTAGTGATTGTAGAACACTGAAAATAAATGAAATTAATTTAAAAAAAAAGATCTTCTGGTTTGTTGAGCTGGGGCTCTCTGGAACAGCTCTTATCCTGCACTCATCCCCTTCAGCCACAGTAAGAGGGACCCTCCTTAGTGATCTTCCTAACCTCACGTGTTAAGAATCTGTTTACCCCTTCAAGTGTTTCCACTGTTCCGGCGTTTTTCCCAGGGAGATATTCTGTGGGCTTGTCAAGGTCAGCAAGGGGAGGGAGATAGCAATTACCAATCACTCCCCCATCTTGGCTCCTGGAGCTGGAATTTTCACATATATTTCTAACCAAATAAACCCAGGCCTTTCTGAAATTGTATTATTAGAGTCATTTCTCTTATTAAAAGTTGTACTCTCTAAATTGATCCTAAGGACCACTAGAGTCTCCTTCACTTGAGTGACTGTGGTAAGGGAGAAAGAGCTAAACTATGAGTCTAATGTGTAATGGAGAAGGGGGGAAGGGTCAATGTTAAGTGTTAAGAGAATATCATCCACTGTGTTGTTGATAGAATTCCTTTATTATGTGGTTTGTTCTTTAATGTTTTGCATGTATAGATTTGTTCTTAATGAAGTCTATCAGATTAAAAAAATTTAATATAGAGATGGTGCTTATAGAATCTGATATGCTTTGAGGCCCATAGTAGCTCAACCAAAGATTATCATTTAAAAAAAATTGTGTTTTGAAATTGTTGACCCACTGAAATCTTTCCTCAAAAAAGAAATGTCCTGTTCTTGATATAATTTCTCTTATTAGAATGATAAAATACATAATAATATATTTAGACATAATTCCAATGAATTGGTCTTATGACTGAGATAATAGGTTAAAAAATAATGCAAAAATAATCTATTACCTTTTCAAGAATAGGACTGCAACTGAAGAAAAAAATATCCTGAGTTGATAACCTGAGAGGATACTTCTTATCCACACATGGATACAGATTGTTCTTTCATCAGCTTCCTCCCTAGGTGTTGAGGTTTTTTACCCTAATCTCTGCCCCACTCCCCTCAACAGAATTTAACTTTCTTGATATCAGGGATTTTACATATATACATATATGTGTGTGTGTGTGTGTGTGTGTGTGTGTGTGTACACATATATTTTCTTTTCTCTCTTTGTAAAGACAGAGTCTAGAACCCCAGAGCCTCACACATAGCATGTTTACTTAAAACTTCTTGAATTTGACTCTATTAGTTCTGTAGTTGTATCAACAGTGGTTTTGTCTATATTGCTATGATCACCATTTCATGAGAAAGATAGACTATATTCAAATAAATCTTTTTTTGGTTTATAAGAGAAAAAATAATTCTAATTTCAAGCAATGAAAAGTAAAGTTAGGTTTATAGTTGAAATTTGATGTGGTGAGATCATAAAGTCAACATTCAAAGAAATAGAGTGATACTTGTAGATTAAAGGATCATTCATATTAGAGGCAAAATGAACCTTGAAACTCTAAAAATATTACATATATAGTGCTTTAAGGCTCTAACTAGACTCTCTGTGATTCAGATTTTCTTGTTTTATAAACAAAAACTCCCTTTCCTGACATATACTTACTGATCCCTTCACAGTTATCCCTATCACACAGATCTTTATTCCACTCTGACTTATTCTTCTATTTTACTCTCTAGAACAGTTATTCTATTAAGAAATTGCAATTTTTGCTAATCCTCTGCACTGTCACTCCCTTCAAATCACTTTTATATTTTTTCTGTTTACTTCTATATATAATCCCTTCCATTCAATGTAAAAACTTGGAGGGAAGAGACTATTTCATTTTGTGTTTGTATTCCCAGTACTACTGTGGAAAGGAGATCTGTAAGTACTACACTATATTTTAGAACTTCCCATCTTCACAAATGAGTAGAACGATGGAATTGTACAACAAATAGTCAATTAGAAGTATTTCTGATGGTAAGAGCTGCTTGCATACCAGTGATCCTTTGCCAAGAGAACTCTAGATGAACCTGAAAATGGCTGCTGAGATCAAACAAGCCTTGGATGGCTTCATGTGGCCTTGAGCAGCTTCTGCAGACTTGGCATTTTCCAAGCACCTTACTTACTGGCTTATAATGTCTTCTCCCTTCAACACCTCATCTGACTCCTCTTCTCCCAAAAATCTCTAGAAATCATATTATCTCACCCTGTTTCTTCTCTCCTTTGAGAAGATGAGAACTATCTCCACATCTCTGCACCATTGTAGGATTTTGTATTTCATATCAGTTTTTTTAATCAGACAATAAATGTATTTAATTAGAGTATTGGACTCTGGGTACTTTGAGATCCCTTTCTGGGCCTAGGGGGAGAAAGAGAGAGACAAATAGACAGACAGAGAGCACAAAATCCTAAGAGTACATTCTGGCTTTGTTGTTTATGCCGTAAATTCCAGTTTGCATATTCATCTTGTACAGTTACTTGTAATTCCACTTGGCCACTTTGCAAAGGCCATAAATTTAGGGCCAATTGCATAGCAACCTTGGTTTCATCAAAAGCTTTACTCTACTCAAGTCCCCAGTCAAATTCATATTTTTTCCTAGCAATTTTATATAAAGTTTTCAAAATTTTTTTCTACATGTGGTATGTGATGTTGCCAATATATAAATAATCCTATAAACTTTTGGACCTCTTTGTTATTGGTGGAGGTAGGAAAATCCTGAATCTTTTCTTGGGCTTGCGAGAAAACCTCTTGCAGTCCCTGATTCCACAGTACACCCAAAAACTTCATGGTTTGATCTGGCCCTTGAATCTTTACAGGATTACTCTCCCACCCTTTGCTTTTCATGTGCTCCATTAAAAGTGTCAAACACTTCTCCACTTCTTCTACCATTTTTCCCTGTAAAATAATATCATCTATGTAGTGGATAAGCTCTATACTGGATAGCTCTAATTTATCAAATGCTCAGTCACAATCCTATGTCAAATAATGGGGCCATGCAGATATCCTTGTGACAAGCATGTAAAAGTATATTATCAGCCCTGCCAAGTGAAAGCAAATTGGCCCCATTGTTTCAAATCTATTGGGACAGTAAAGAAGCATTGGCCAAATCAATGACTGTGTACAAAGTCCCACCATATTTCTGTACCTTTTTAATTAAGGTAATGGTATCTGGAACAGCAGCATACAAGGGAGGCGTGACTTTATTCAATTGTCTATAATCCACTGTCATCCTTCATGTCCCATCTGACTTTCATACTGGCCAGACAGCACTATGCCATCGAGTGGTTGTAGGGACTTACACTTCTGCCTCAACATATTCCTTAATAGTATTGATAATTTCATCTTGCCTACCTGGCACACAATACTGCTTTAAAGTAATCACTTCAGAATGTTCAGGCAAGGTTATTGGGTCCATTTTAATTTGACTAAAATTGTGTTAATTCCTATCTTCCTTACTGCAAATTGGTATTGCCCCTCAGGTAAATTTAAGGTCATACTTCTCGATACATCTCCACTTGTGTGCATAATATGGTAACCTGTTAATAAAATCCTACTTACCCCTACCAACTTCTTCTCTTTTATGATTGGTATTTTATTCCTTGCAAACACATTTCCAAGTCTCTAGGTTTCACCTCCTGCAACCTCACTTCCCAAGTTTCACAGGGTCCTGTGGTCTTAGACCATTCCCTGCTAAGCAACAAAAAAGTTAAATCATCACAACCTGGGATATTAGTTTCTTCCTCTAAATCTTTTCTGCCTCCAGAAGGAGATTTTATACTCTGTGATTCGGGTCATGACACCCAATGTATGACCAAAGCAATATTCACAGCACTGGTGGTGGCTATGAATATGCCAGCATAGTTCTCACTTGCAAAATATAACAGATTCTTCATTTAGAAGGCAAAAGAAAAACATTTATTCGGACCTCAGAGAGCTGAATCCTAGAATCAGAAAGTTAAATTTGTCATGGTAGCCTCGAAGTCAATAGACATGATCACAGTAGAGGGCAAAGCCATTCCCAAGCCTCTCCCACTCTGCCAGGGCCTCCTCACAAGAAAAAAAAAAACAACAACAACAACAACAACAACAACAGCAAAAAACAAAACAAAACAAAAAATAAATAAACAACACTCACGCCCCTAAGCTCTTACAATGGTTATTTGAATGGTAAAATCTTTCTTATTCATTGATAGGCCCATTAAATCACATGGAGCCTGTGGTGGGAGGAGTTTGCTGAATGGGTGCAACAGGAAGAGCAAGAGCTAGAGTAGAGCTGAGAGGAAGTTAGTCTCGAGAGCAGTCAGAGCTAAGAAGGATTCAGGGTTCTTGGGTAGCATGAGTGATTTTGTGAACGTTTCTGATTTTGTTTAAGAGAGCTTGCTTTTGATGAGTGTAATGGACTTGGTTTGTGGGAAGTCTAGCATGGGAAAGTCTTGGGGATGGGGTTTTTCTCTGCATTGTTGTTGTGTATAGATTTTTGTTGCTGTGATGGATTTGGGTGTAAATGTTTTAGTTCTGCCTTTCATGTGGAGATTCTGTGGTATTTCATGATTCTGAATGGCACTGTGATATTTGTGGCTGCTGTGGGCACTGTGAATATTGCATTGTCAATACAGCTGTGCCTCACTACGTGCTTGTATTGTGTCTCCTCTGTCCAGATCCTGCTGATTCACTTCCTCCCAATCCTTCACCCTTCCTGTTCTGCCTGTTCATCAAGCTTCTCCCACCACATGTGACAGTCCAGGTGATTCAAGCAGATCATATGGGCCTATTAATGAATGAGAAAGATCTTTCCATAGAAATTACTATTACAGTGCTTAACACACTGCCTTTCACATAGGTGTTACATAAACATTAGCTATTATTATTATAAAAACACTTTTCATAAGAACTTCCCCCAAAAGGATAATTTTTCTATTTTGCATCAATATGTTGATCATAAATATGTTCAGTCTTTGAGTAACTATATGTCTTATTCTTTTTTTTTTTGTTCTGTGAATTTAGGATTGCACACAGATATTATTACCAGTGATGTATTCTCACAATTTAACTAAGCCAACAGAATAATGATGTATTTCATTCTTGGGAGCTTAGAATGCCCTTAGGTACAGATCTGTTCTATAAAACAGTGGAGATAGAATGCCCAAAGACTGAAGTAAATGAATATTCTATTAGCACAAAGACTTAATGAGGTACAGTAACTCAAATGATCAGATAGATTGATAGAGAGATAGATAGAACATTAATAATTAGAATCACAAGTCTACAGTTAGAGGTGACACTACCCTATGTAGCTCTGATTTCTGGATCAAGTCCTTTCCTAACTCTGTGATTCTCTTCATGGAGGGTTAGTTTCTTTCTGCTATGCATTCTCTAAGCACTGATATCTCTCTCTTCTACCTGTTTCTTCTTTGTCTATGACTCTTCTTCTCATGAAATTCTATGTTTTCTTCCCTTTTGGAGTCTATCTTCTTTCTCTCTTTTTTGGGGGTGAGAGAAGGAGAGAAGAGGATCTGTTAGCTGTGAAAGTCTGATATGGTGAATATTCGCTCTTCTTTAAAGGAGCAGAACAATGGTATATGAACTTCCTCATCAGTGAACTATCAATATGCTAATCTTTGCTGTTGTAACTTGGTGCCTGTGATGTTCATCAGTGAAAAAAAATAATGACCACATCAACTGAGCAGCAAAGGAACTGATTTGTAACTTTGTCTAATAGTCAACCAGAGAATTTCACAGCTTATTCAAAGACATGGTAAAGCAATTAGCATATAATTAACCAAAAAGCGTTGTCCCCTTTTCAAGAAATCTGAACAAAATGGAATGGTTTCAACCTCACACTTTCACTTGAGAAACTGACAAATTTCAGAGTTAGTGAGTACCTCAAAGCACATCAAGTCTAATATGTGTCTGAAAATTCATCCCCACTAGATAGTGGATAAGTGAGCATTAAATACTTTTGGGTTTTTTGTTTCTGTTTGTCTTAAAAAGAAAAACATTTCCTATCCCTAATAACCTAGAAAGTAGAAAGTAAACTCTATCATCTCTTATAGTAAGCAGATTAATTGCACTTTGTATGTAATTAGTAATTATTTAGCAATAGAGAAACACATTCAGCCATGTTCCCCATCTCCTCAATCCTTCCTCATTCATACGGCATTTTTATTGGTCACTAAAAATTTCCCCAACTCATGAAATATTTAAGTTTTTGCTTTTGTTATTTCTAGCCATTCCCCTGCTGAACTGCATTGCAGCCTATGTATTCAGGAAAGCTATAGGCTTTTTCTGTGGAGTGACAACAGATCTGAATGAATTGTAAAATATAGTATTTCTTTTTCTATGTCTCCAATAAATTCCACCTATCCCATTTAAACGACATAACCAAAATAATCCAATTTGTCTTTTAAACACTAACGTTTATTTGTTACTTTTCTACAATCTTTCCTTCACTGAAATCCCTAAAAGAATTGGGCAGAGTTATTTTTTAATCATTTAATCCATATTCTGAGAGACAGGATAAAATAGATATTTAAATAATGGAACACATAGACCTAATATTCATAGGGGTATTTTTAAAATGTATCCAACGAAATGAGTTTTTCAATGCCAAACATAGTCTCAACAATGCTAGAAAATCATTAGAGAGGTGATTTCAAGGCAATAATTCTCTCAAGATAGGAGAGCAACTTAACTCCAATAGAAAGTGTCATGGCCTTGTATTGATTGCCTGTATCTCTAAATCTTTACAGCTAACAAAGTCTGTGTTGGTAGTGCCTTTAAAAAATAATCTAGTAAGAAATCTAATCAACTTTGACCCCTCTGAAATGCACCAGGAGGAGAAATTATGATATTCAAAATACAGAACATAAGGGGCAAGAATTGGCTTAATGGTGATGCAGAAATTCAATGACTATTTAGCTAGTTTGTGTGATATTCTTCATGCCTTGGCCTCATAACTCAATGTATTCTAAAACAAGTAATTTTTCTTTAAATCATAATTATTTTTTGGAAGATGTATCCTATGTGAGTTCTTAAACCAGTTCTTACTAAGGTGTTCTGTGGAAAGGACTTAATTACTATTTCTGAATCGAAAGGTATTCTGAAAGGTTTTCTCCCTTTGCACCCTAAGAAGTTCTTTCCCTTGGGACAACAGAAGGGGACATTAACTGAATTTGAAGCATATACTTTGTTGCTTACTCTAATTTCAACAATATCTGTGAATTCCATGGTAGGGAGGAACCTTAATGAGGAAATTCCTACTCTCCATGTAAACAACACCTCTTAGTTAAAACAGTTGCCTGGATTGTCTACATGAACTGAGAAGTTTCACAAGGCCATCCAGGTAATATGTGTCAAAAGTGGTACTTGAACCTAAGTTTTTTTGACTCTAAGACGACTATTTATTAGTTATTCTATGTTTCCTTTTCTGGTTCTAATATAGAAAAGCAAAAACAAACAAATGAAAGCTAGGACTTAATTATATACATCAAAAAAAGGTCTCAATAAAATAGATCATACTACTGTTATCAGTGACAGAACTTCTGTGAAATACAGTCACGGAATTATTCTGTTAATGGACTTTAAAAGGTAATTTAGGTAATGATGCCAATGTCAGTGACTTTTAGAAACAGGACCATGTATGAGTTATGAGAATAAATGACCAAGGACCAGGATAATTATCCACAAAGCCCAGTTAGCAACTAATATCAACAAACATTCTAAAGTCATAAGGTTTAAGTCAGAAACCAGGCTATTGAATAAAAGTGAAGCAATATATAAATATGATTCATGACATTCCAAAACTCATAATGAAGTTTTAAGCTCAAATAGTTTTAATGTCCAAATAACCTAAAATTACACCATAACTTTAGGATACTCTGCATAGACAGGAAAAAAAAAATACAAGCAAAAAAATGAGTCAGAAACAAAGAAGAAAAACAAAACCCAGGAGACACAAACCTCAAAAGTTAAGGCAAAAAAAGTTGTCCATAGAGAAGAAAGAAAGTAGGAAGCAAGAGATATATAAGAACAAAAAAGTTTGGCCAGAAACAAGGAGATTTTGGCAGTAAATTGATATTCCTGGATGGGGTGTGAATTGTGTTGGTGATAAAAAAGGCAGATGTAGGTAATACTCAACATTGGTCTATATGAAACAGATAAAGAGATTTTTAGAAGATCATATTATTGGTTATCATTATTGTTTTTAAATTGTCTAAAATATTCTTACATGGCATCTTTACTTTGATGGAACTAATGAATTTCCATTTCTTCTAATCTTCTACATTCTTCAGTCAACATATGCAAGTTTTTTAAACCTTGAGAAGCTACATGACATTGTGGACAAAGGCTTTCCTCAGATTCAGGAAGATCTAAGTCAAATTCTGACTCCAGGAATTCCTAAGTTCAAATACTGACTGTACTACACCAGCAAAGTCACTCAATCTCTCAGTATTTTTGGCAACTCTCAGAACAATTTTCTGGTAAAGTGATGACCTCAACTGATAGAGGAAGCTACCTCATGTGGGAATTTTCTATAGCAATAACAACACAGGTCTCATCCGTTTTGCTGTCTTAGTTCTCAGGGCTGAATTGAGACTCTACAATGGAATAAGTCAGAGGATTCTCCATTTTCCATTGATCCGACAGATTATAACACAAATTTTTACATTACTATAGAGATGATAGTCTTTATTTAAGATAGTGGCATAATGAAGTGTTAATTGACCTAATTTATTGAATCTCTAAATTAGAAAAGAAATCAAGATCCTTCTACTTAAAGATATTCTTAACCAAGAATCCCTTGTAAAGTATTCATGAAACATAGCCATGCTGACTCTCCTGGTAAGTTTCTTGTGAATGGTGAATTTGTTCAATTCCATTTTTGACAGTTATTCTTGTTATGAAGTTGTTCATTATATCAAGCCTAAGTTTCCTTTTCTCTAAATTATCTACTGGTAATATACAATTATTATCTATTACCTGCCTTTGGAAGTCACAAAAAATTAAGCTGGATCTGCTCAGCACAGTAGCAGTCCTTCTTTCTAGCAATCAACTATGACACCTGACTCCCCAGCAACCATGTCAAATGGACCCACAGTTGGAATTGATCTTGGCACCACTTACTCCTGTGTGGGAGTCTTACAACATGGGAAAGTGGAGATCATTACTAATGACCAAGGAAACAGGACCATCCCCAGCTACATCGCCTTCACTGACACAGAATGTTTAATCAGTGATGCTGCAAAGAATCAAGCTGCAATGAACCCTACCCGCACAGTTTTTGATGCCAAATGTGTGATTGGTTTCAGATCTGATGATGCAGTTGTACAGTGAGACATGAAGCACTGGCCTTTTATGGTGGTGATTGACACAGGCAGGCCTAAGGTCCAAGTGGAATATAAAGGGGAGACCAAAACGTTCTATCCAGAAGATGTATCATCTATGATCTTGACCAAGATGAGAGAAATTGCAGAAGCTTACCTTGGCAAGACTGTCATAAATTCCAATCACAGTACCAGCCTATTTCAACGATTAGAAATGGCAGGCCATGAAAGAACCTGGAGCCATTGCTGGTCTCAATGTACTCCAAATCATCAATGAGTCAACTGCTTCTGCTATTGTTTATACCTTGGACAAAAAGGGTGGTGCTGAGAGAAATATGTTGATCTTTATCTTGGAGGTGGTACTTTTGATGTCTCCATTCTTACCACTGAAGATGGCATCTTTGAGGTCAAGTCCACAACTGGGGACACCCACTTGGGTAGGGATGACTTTGACAACCAAATGGTCAACCATTTCATTGTCAAGTTCAAGCAAAAGCACAAGAAGGACATCAGTGAGAACAAGAGGGCTGTTTGCTGTCTTTGCACTGCTTGTGAATGTGCAAAGCACACCCTATCTTCTAGTATCCAGGCAATTATTGAAATTTACTCCCTCTATGAAGGTGTTGACTTCCATATATCAATCACCCAAGCCCGTTTCAAAGAAGTGAATGCTGATCTCTTCCATGGCACACTGGAACCTATGGAAAAGGCCTTAAGGGTTGGCAAGCTAGACAAATCACAGATTCATGACATTGTCCTGGTGGATGGTTTCACTCAAATTCCCAAAATTCAGAAGTTTCTGCAAGACTTCTTCAATGCAAGGAACTCAACAAGAGTATCAGTCCTGATGAGGCTATTGCTCATGGAGCAGCTGTCCGAGCTGCCATTTTGTCTTCAGTTAATCTGAGAATGTGCAAGCCTTGCTGCTGTTGGATGCCACTCCTCTTTCCCTTGGAAGTTGTGGAGTTATGACTATTCTGATCAAACATAATACCACCATCCCCACCAAGCAGACACCGACCTTTATCACCTACTTGGACCACCACCCTTGTGTGTGGATAACAACCTGCTTGGCAAATTTGAGCTCACAGGAATCCCCCCAGAACTCAGAGGTGTTACTCAGATTGAAGTAATATTTGACATTGATGTAAATGGCACTCTCACTGTTTCTGCTGTGGATAAGAGCACAAGCAAGGAGAACAAGATCACTATCACCAGTGATAAAGGAAGTCTGAGCAAGGAAGACATTGAGCATATGGTCCAGGAGGCTGAGAAATAGAAGGCCGAGGATGAGAAGCAGAGAGACAGGATCTCTTGAATCTTATACTTTCAACATGTAGACTAACATGGAGGATGAAAAATTGCAAGGCAAATTTGGTGATGAAGACAAACAGAAGATCATTGATAAATGGAATGAAATAACCAACTGGCTGGCTAAGAACCAGACTGCTGAGAAGGAAGAATCTGAGCATCAGAAGAAAGATTTAGAGAAGGTTACCAACCCCATCACTACTAGGCTGTGCCAGAGTGCAGGGAGCATGCCAGGAGGCATGCCTGGAGGGGTTTCCAAGCGGGGGAACAGTCCCATCTGGAGGTGCCTTTTCTGGACCCACCACTGAAGAGGTGGACTAAATACAGCATAGGAAAGCATTCCTCACTGCTTTCCAAAAACTGAAGGACTCAAAATTTGTAACCAAGGAAGTAGCAGTTTAAAAGTAACATTTAAACTACTGTGCAAATCTGGGCATTCTGAATACTTGAATGTGTGCAGAGGGAGAGAAGTGCACAACATTGCACTTTATCAGTACTGTAAGCAAGTGGAAATGCAATTCTGGTCCTGGAGAATAAAATCTATTTTAAATTGGCGCCATAAAAGAAAATAATGCTTCCACTTTGCAGTTCTTCTAATATTTGAACACAAGTACCATACTCCTCTTAACTGTCTTTATGCCAGACAAAATATTCAACATTCCATCTACTGATCCTCATGTGATTTGGTATCCTGTCCCCTTATCATTCCGGATGCTCTCCACTGAACGTGTTTCAGAATGTCATATTTCAGATCCTAGAAACATAAGTAAAAGAAGTGAACGACACAGAGTTCTAGTTTGTAAAAGGTTGATAACAACAGGTGTATAACATTCCTCATTTTGAACATTATAATTTCATCAAGGCAGCTTAAAATTCCATTACCATTTTTTTTCTTTTTCTATTTTATTTTGGCTGCCATGTCATCCTGCTGACTCATAGTGAGCTCTAAATCCACCAAAAACCACATCTCTTTTAAATTAAGTATAGCCACATCTTTCCTATACTGTTAAACTTTAATCCAGCACATGTATCATTCCTTTAGCCAAGTACATATATATCATTTAGTTAGTTAAGGGAGTCAGCACACTGAATTTCCAAAAAAAAAAAAAAAGACATGCAGAGAAATCAAAATAATAACAGCCATGACTTCCTTTGCCTGAATTCAACAGACAATTTGACCCCCACTGTCTGACCAGCATTACCAGAGAGGGAGGGTTCTCAAAGCTGTGGGGGGCTCCTTAGCTTTCCAGAGTTCTCATCTGGTACTTAAACCTTCTTGCAAAAACTAAGTCCCAAAGTAAAACCTCAGCTCAGTATTTATACTTTTCTTAGAACTGGAGAGAAACACAATGCGTTTGACCCAATGCCTCCATAGAAAAAAAAATGCCCTCCTATAAAACAACTCCCCTAATCAGACTTCCCACAATGGACAGGCCCGTCAATGGGTGGGAAAGATCTTAAATCACATTAAAGTAATTAACCATACAAATACATACACTATTTCTAGTTAAAGAAACTCTTGTTTCTGTACTTTACTCCTTGTAAAGACTCTTGATTGACAAAGGCAAGATTCAATCAAAGGCACTTGATTTTACCAAAAAACAGCAAAAGATCCTATTTTGATTGCCATCACAACATTTTAGCATGAATCTCTTCTAGATTTTAGTTTTGAAAGTCCAGGTTCTTGCCCTAGTCCTCAGCTTTTTTCTGTGCCAGATGGTCTGCATGGAATATTCTTAGCTATCTCTCAGTCTGTGTCCCCATGCAAACCTGGGCTTGAAAAAGTGGTTCACTTTGATTTTTCTATAAATTTTCTGTCCTAAATACAGTTCTGTAATTCCCCATAAACATCAAAGAATCTCTCTCTCTCTCTCTCTCTCTCTCTCTCTCTCTCTCTCTCTCTCTCTCTCTCTCTCTCTCTCTCTCTCTCTCTTTCTCTCTCTCTCTCTCTGTCTGTCTCTTTCACTCTCTCTGTCTCTCTTTTCTTTCTCTCTTTATCTCTCTCCTCTCTTTCTCTCCCTTTTTTCTCTCTTTCTGTATATGTCTCTCTGTCTGTCTGTCTGTCTCTTCTCTTTCTCTGTCAAATGCAATTTTCAAATGCACATCTCTTTTAGTGTTAGAATCCTGTATTTAAATCTGAGTATGTTGGTAATGGCAGAAAAGCTATACCCTACAAGTTTTATATAGTGACTTTGGTGCTTGCATGCATATTTAGAAGTATGCTGAAAGGAACAATTTCCTGAGTGTGTTGAAGGAAGGACACTGGATATGAAGCTAAAATTTCCTATCAGAATTACTGAGCTGGTAAAAACAGGGTATTAGAAGTGTGAGAGGAGAATAAAGAAAGAAAAAAAAAGAAAAGTGATATAAATGAGACCCATTTCCATTTCTTCAAATGAATGTTTAGAACTTGGGGACCCTACTGTTTCTGTTGGGGTTGGGGCATATTAAGTGTGTGGGGGAGCACATGAACACATGGTTAAAGAGTTAAACCTATAAATTCAACAGAAAGTGACAGATACCAATGTGCATTTCTTTGTTTACCACACACATCTCTTAATACCAACATGAAAGATATATAACAAAAGTTCCTAACTGGCACTAAGAACTATGAACTATGAGCAGCACAGTACCTATAATGTGAGGAACATAGTTTGCTTTGTTTTTGCTACTGTTCTCTGACTCTGACACAAGCTCCTTCTAGTTCTGGAATTCAGTGCAATGTCTGCAAACCACATAGAAGGAGAGTATCAAGCAAAATACAATGGTTATCCATAGCTAGGGCTGCATGGAGGTTCAGGAGAAAGAAGACTCCTCAGACAATTGGAACAAAGGATTGCAAGGCTTCCTGAATATAGTAACTGGATTAACAAATCTAAGGAGAAGAGGGAGCCATAAATATCATCTGAGATACTCTGACTAAGAACAATATAGAAACACTGACTTCAAATAAAACCAAAACAATAAAATATACATTTTCATGACATTTAAATGGCATTACACAATGTTAAAATCTGTAAAATACTTTTCCTTTAATAATCCAATGAGTTAAAAAACAGAAAGTGTTGTTTCAACTATACAGATGAAGAAAATTATGTTCTGGTTTATTGTCTAGGATTCCACATAAAGTAATTTGTTTCAGGCCAGATGGAAACCCAGGTTCTCTAATTTGAAATCCAACCACTATCCCAGGCTGCCTCTCCAGGAAAGAACACATATAATTCAATAAATTAGCAAAATTCAATCAATTTTATTCAATAAATGCTTATTAGGCACCTAATATGTGTCCGACACTGTGCCAATTACTGAGGAGATAAAGATAAATAATGTTATAGTTATCATCATCTATCTACAGCTATTAGAGGATGAGTTGTTCATGAAGAGCTAGGTAAAGTTAGAAAGTGATAAATATAAAGGAGTGGTCAAGGAGAAAACTTTGAGCTATTATGAAGGAAGTTGTCACTAATATAACTAGGAAAGCTCAAGTCAGAGTGTGAAAATGCTAGCCCCAGTAGAGGGCACTATGGGAAATAGACTTCAAGAAGTTTTTATTCACTATTCTGTGTAGTAACATTAAGATATTCATGTCACCTACAGTATGCGTTAGCAAAATGTAATTAATGTATGACAGCCCTGGGCCTTTGCTAAAATTAAATCTTGATCTATTTGGAATTTTATCATCATTTTGATAGCTTAATAGTGCAAATGTGACCAGGGAACTTTGGAATTGGTCCATTTGCAAAGGTATGCATTTTTAAGACTTCTTGAATTCAAATTGATAAATTTGATTTCAGTTCATATATGGAAATAAGTTTATATTTCAAATGGAAAAATGTGATCTTTGCTTATTCTTTATCTGAAGTTTAGCAATTCCTTATAACATATCATGATTCACTATAAAATAGAATATATTACTAATCTTGATATTCCAGACCTTTTGTAGCTTAGCACCAACCTATGTGTCTATTTTTATCTACTCTCTATCACATACTCTATGCTGTGACCATATTGGGAAATCCAAAACTCCTCTCCATTTCTGATCTCATTTGTCCCTTTGCATACATTTGCTCCCTTCCCTGGAAATCTCTTCCTATAAAAGTCTCTCCTTTCTTTCAAAGTCTTCCTTCAATCTCTATTAAAGTCTTCTTTCAAGGTCTCGCCACAATATCTTCCCGTTATGGTTTCTCCCTTCCTAGTCATGTGCTACCTTTTAAATAAAAGCTTCCCAAACTCTTCTTTTCCCTAACTAAAAGTGATCTCTCCTTTCTCAAGTTCTTTCTATGATAATGATTTATGTCTATTTTCCTTTCCCCCATTTAATTGAGGGAAGAACTTATGTATCATTCTTTTTTTTCACATCTACAGTACTTGCATTGAGTTCAAGGAACTACATTTTCGGAAGTATGTTGATTAACCATAACGACTACAAATGATGGTGAAAGTCATCGCAACCATGTCATACACAGAGAGAAAGTTTAGGAAGCTTTCTTCAACCATTTAGAGAATTCAACCAATTAGAGAAGAGATTATATTTGTTCTGCTTCATAGGAAAAATTAGAGGCAAAGGATGGAAGACTTTAGATAGTAAATATTAATTAAAATAATAAATAGTAAAAATTAATTAAATAAATAAGTGTTCAATGTTTGAATATAACTACTAAGTGATAGAGTTGATAGGTAGATAGATAGACAGACAGACAGAAAGAGAGATAGAGACAAATAATTTGTTAAGTTCCTAGTAGGTGATATGCTCTTTGTTAAGTGCGGGGCATACAAAAACAAGAAAGTGCCTGCTCTCAAGAAGCTTACATGGTAAAAGGAGATAATGAAATGTAGAAGAGAGGTGGTAAACAGGGAACAAAGTTATGAGGATAAGATAAAGAGAGAAGAAAAGTTGGGGTGGTGAGGAGCACAAGGCAACCAAAGTATAGGGGAAGAAAATGACCTGAGCTGAAGTAAAGAGCATTACTGCAGTTGCTTGTGATATAGTAGTTCTAGGTAGGACTCAGGATTCAGTCAGAAGGCCTCAGGGTGAAGTCATCCTCAGGGGGATAAGGTAACCGGTATGAAAGTGAATTAGGCAGCAGAGAGTGAGATGGATGTTTCACAGAGATATATTTAGACTTAATGTAAGGGAAAACTTGCTAACAACTTAAGCTAACCAAAAGTAAAATTGGCTACTGTTCAAGGCAGTTAGATAATGCACTGGGCACTGGGCCTGGAATCAAGAATACTGAAGTTCAATTTTCCCTCAGATGACAACTAGCTTTGTGACCTTGGGCAAGTCACTTAAGCTGTAAATGCACAGTATTTCCAAGTGAAGATCACGTGAAATAATACTTGCAAAGCAGTAAACACAATGTCTGGAAAATAATAGGTGTTTAATAAATGGCTGTTTCCTTCCTTCCTGCTCACTATCATAAATTATATCCTCCTTAAGTGGTCTTCTGGCAGAACACTTGTTATACCATTTGTATGGAAATCTTTTTCAAATCTTATTCAAAATGGAATCTCTTTCAGTTCTATTTCAGTCTACATAGCCTCTGAAATTTCTTTCAAATATAAAATTCTGTGATTATTTGACAGATGGCTATTTGTCCTAGAGAAATTGTGGAGGTAAGTTACTATCTGTATTAGAAGTACCACCATAATATCAATCGGCTGCCAGGGAAAACAGTTCCTCCAGGATTTCCATTTTTTGGGTCATCTTCTTCAGTCCAACAAAATTAAAAAGTACACATCTATCTCTAGACCATATTATCAGGCATACAGCCTTTCCTATGACCAATTTCCTCTGAACCTTGCGAGGTGATAGATTAGTCAATGTATTAAGCAAAAACATGTTAACTTCTTAACAGGTGAAAATATTTTAATGTACCACCTCTTCTAAGAAGTAAATCCTAGTTCAGTCCATGCTTTCTGGGCACAATGTCTACTCCATATCAAAAATATTTCAATAATTACACTATTGGATATTAGAATAGCCCAGTAGAAAGATACTCTGAATTAGAGAAAACCTTTTGCTTTTCTCTAGTTCCCATCACATAAGCAGTTATTTATTCTGTTATAGAGGTGAAATCAAGAAGACATTAAACCAGATTGGATATAGAAAAGACAGAAGGTAGAAAGAGCTAAACATCAAAAAAGAGGCTAAAATTCTGTACCTGAGAAATGAGAATCAGGGCATCAGTTACAGCGAAGGTTAGAACCAACCAGGGCCAAAACAATGCAATAGGCTACATTTCCCTGGAAGGCAGCGTCTTTGTACATAGCTGTCCTAAGACTAAGAATTCAGTTGCATTTGCCCAAAAATGGGCCAGATGAAAATGGAACATACATATTATAAAAGAAGCAAACCACCAATCATCTATTCTGCATGCATTCTGATAAGGGCTCTGATTTTTATATTGTCAATGAATTGGAAAGATCCTGTAAGGTTTTTGAGAGAGAAAAAAATGTCTTTATTGTAGGTCCCATTTACAGATCACTAAAAACATATATTTTTTTATTATGTCAGAATGCTAATGCTATCTTTCTATTACTGTGGGGGAGGAGGGGGAGAGGAGTTGACATCAACAGGTATTGATTTCTTGACTGGGTATTATTAGCATTTTACCTAATGTTTGTAACTGATAAGCAGTACCCATGATTTCATTAAAGAGATTTCTCCTCTAGCAGTGTGCAGATTTAGATACCTTGCCTTTACATCAGTGGTTGCAATCTGATGGACTTCAAATTAAAAGCAATGAAAATCACATTACTCTGTCTCCCAGATGAGATGTTATTAGAAATAATGGGATAATGCTATCAGGGCTCTATTTCTCGATGTTTGGTTCTTTGGATCTAAGCTTTCAGCCAAATAAAACTTGCCATGAGTTATTATTCATTGTCATACATAAATACTGATACATTTATCAGTGCTGTCTAAGAGGATGTCATCGCTGAGGAGATTATTTGCTGGGAAGATAGCTGTTATCTGATATGGAGAAGAGAGGAAGGAGAAGTAGAGCAAAGAAGCCGACCAGCAATAGATGTACTACTGGCACTGTATGGGGGAGATTAACACATTGTTTATGCCAAACTCTACCTTTTCTTTCAGCTTTCTATAGCTGTGCTATCATAATACCTAGTTAATCAGGCAATCAAGTGGTCTATTTCCCCAAATTTAAACTACCAAAATTTGACTTGAATTCTTCCTTTCTTCAATATCTATGTGTATATGTGTGTGTATGTGTATATACATACACACACATACACATGTATTACATCTCTATAGCAGATATTGTAGACAAAAGTGTCATGTAATTTCAAAATAACCTTCCTAATAAATAGTGTTGAACATGACATTTTCATGCTAAAAAAAACCAGACTAAACAAAATTGTTAATGCCTCTATTATTTATGAGATAAAATAAAAAAACATCTCTTTATCATGGTTTTATAATCCTTTCCAATTTCGGAAAGATCCATCTGCCTTAAGCTTATTTCCTATTACCTTCACAAACCCTCAGTAACAACCAAATTTTTAAACTGTTAACATTTCCCAAATTTTGTACTGTTATTTCCTACTCACATCTTTTTATGTAGGTCATTTACCATACGTGTAATGCAATTCTTTTTCATTACCATCTATGAAATTCTTCCCATTCTTCAAGTCTTAAGGACCATCTCCATTATGAAAACTTTTCTCATCACCTAAGAGATTAGAGGCATCTGACAGAATTCTTTTTCTTCTTAAATTTTCCTAGAGATTTATCTGGATCTCTCTTTACACTTATCAGTATATTTTTCAATTTATTTATATGTATATATGACATTCTTTTGTGTCTTTAGCTTTTTGAAGGCAAAGATTGTATCATTGTCCATTTTTGTTTTGTTCATTTTGTCCATTTTGCCTATTAGAATTTTCACATATAACTGAACTGAAAGGAAAAATATAATTTTTATTTTACTGATGAAGAAACTGTAAACCAAGAGAAATTAATTAATTCTGGGTCAAATTGATAGAGCTCATTAATGGTAGAGCTGAAATAAAACTAGCACACAGGACTCCTGACTCACAAACTTGCAACATTTTGTACTACAATCAGCAGGCTTGGTTACCTAAGTGTACCCTAGGAAGAGTGGGAATGACTGTAACTACTCACCAAGTTACCAATGTAGATAGGCAAAAACAGCTGATATAGACAGCGGGAAAGATTAATTATCAGGGGTGGGGAATCTGCAGTCTCATGACAACATGTGGCCCTCTAGGTCATCAAGGGTGATCATTTGACTGAATACAAACTTTTGTTTGGTGAAGTTTGGCTTCAGTCAAAGGGCTTCCCTTGAGGACTGAGAGGGCTACATGTAACATCAAGGCTAGAGGTTCTCCAACACTGATCCAGACAATTAATATCTTAGTGTTCTCTAGAGTTTTACCCTTTTTTCATAGAAATTATTGTTTGTTTTATTAAAACTTTAAAATTTGAAAACTGAGTTGCATTTTATGACCTGGAGGTAATATACATTTATAATCAACCATGCTTGTGAAAATTATATGTGCATTTGATAAATTATTTCATGTTGGAACTTGTTCTATTGTTTCTCTCACTACATATGTTACTCTTTTTCTAAGGTAGTGAGACTACAGAAATGCTATTTTAAATCTTATCTAGATGAATCAAGAACAGCTGAAGCAATAATGACAGGAGCCATGGGAGAAAGTGTCCAAATAATTTTAGAGCTCATAAAAGATAAATAGAAAAAAGTCAAACACATTTGTGACATAACCATATATTTTGGGGGACACAAATTTTAGAGACTGAAGAAGTAGGACCCTATGCATAAATCTCTGCAGGGTAAATCAGCTCCAGATACATAGGATACTCTTAAAAAATACTTCTGGTACATGCAAATGATTACAAAAAGGAAGAAAATGAGTGTGAGGGAGGAAAAGTCACCTAAAAATCATCATGGAGGAGTATAGAATTCAAATAGTCTCTACTTTTTCAAGATGTGTAGAGAATATGGGAGCAAGTATAAATAAATGAGGATGAGTACTGAAGGATGTCATGACCCTATATGAATAATGTCAGGAACACTGAAATGAAAGCAAACTGTCTAGTAAGAATGCTAAGGACAGCAAAAGAAGCTTATAAAGTTATGTTGAGGATAAGAAGAAGATCAAAGAACCAACAGACTCTTTGCACAGGTCAACAGGATAATGACAATAGAAAATGACTTCTGTTTGCTCCAATGGACCAGTTTAGGAAGGATGATAATAGTTGACATTTATATAGAATGTTGAGATTCATTAAGCACACCTCATACAACTGTCAAAATAAAATTACATAGTAGAGGTGGTTTTTTTCACTATTTGGTTTTTTTCCACATAGGGAAACATGGAGAGTTTCAGTGACATGCAGTTGGTATCAGAAAAAGGATTTAAACTCCCACTTTTCATTCAAAGTTCAGTATTCCTGACACTTCTGGAATTTAAAATATTTGATAATGAAATAAAATTTTTAAAAAGTGAGAACATGGTATGGATTAGCTATCTATCCATATTGAGGTTATATCAGTAGAAACTGGAAAATAATACCATTATTTTTTCTTCATGACTCAGAATTGTGATATCAGCAGTATATGGAACTCCTGATTGGAGAATTTTGTAATTCTTTCACATCAGAAATTAATCTGTAATTTACAGTTTTGGAGAGATGTCATGTGTGGGAGAGAGATCACTGAAAGATGTAATGTGAGTTCCATGTTCACACAACAAAACATAAAAGACAAAAGACTATTATCCAGTTCTTAACCATAAGTCCCATTCACTATCTAATTTATTGTATTTCCTATTAACTAACAGTCTTGATTAAACACACATACACTCACACACACACACACACACATATATATATACATACATATACATATATAAAAATATGAATACATATATATATTTCTTGACAATAGGGAATGATGGACAATCTAAGATTTAGATTAATATAATAAAGTAGATCCTAAATTTGGGTTCAGTCAACCACAGTAGAATTAAAATAAGGCTAGGCCAAATAGAAAGTAACTATAGGCTTTATTATTTTGTAAGCAAAAATGTGACAAAACAGTGTGATATACTATTTAAAAAAAAGACAAAATTATCTTAAGCTGAATTAATAGGTATACATGATCTAGAATGAAGAATGTCAGAGTCCTGTTGGTATTTGTGAGACCACATCTAAAAAATTCCAATTAGGGCATAATATTATGGGTTAGGGCACTGACAATCTGGTACTTAGCTCCAGTCATCCTGATGAGTATCTGGGCACTGGATTCAGACCTGCACAGCCCTCCCTCACTCAAAACAAAGTCAAGTGCAAGTCCTGTCATTACTTCTCTGATGACATGGTCTTCTTTGGCAATGAAGGATGAACACACACACTTAGCAAAAGGAACAGCAAAATAGCAAGAACTGAAAATTGTGCAAAATATGCTTTAAGAGTACTGAAAACATGAAACCTGGAAAAGAGATGGCTCCAAGGGGACAGATATATATATATATATATATATATATATATATATATATATATATATATATATATATATATATATATATTCTCATATACTTGAACAGCTGGACCCTATTAAACAAGATTAGAGTCATTTTGATTGGACCAAGAGACCAGAAGTAGAACTGGAGCAAATGAGTAAAAGACAAAAAAAGAATAATTTAACATGAGCAATACTTGATAATAATTATAACTGTGTATTTCATTAAAAGCTTCCTCCCTCTAAAAAGTAGTTTTTAACTTGGCCACCTTTGTCTCATGTCTGCCATGCTAATATGGTTTTATGAAAAACAAATGCAAACATATGTTTATAATGGTATTTAAACAAATTTAATATGCCAGCACTTTATACAAAGGGTAGTAATAATAAAACAAATGTGAATTTTTATAACTATATCTAAAGAAGGTTTATAGGCCATAACTTCACACAAAGGGTAGTAATAATAGTGAAGCTAATTTTTATGTGATATCTTTAAGATTTCCAAATTGATTTGCATGTTATCTCATTCAATCTTCATGACAACCTGTTACAGGAAAGCTGCTGTTATTATTTTCATTTTGTAGATTGGAGATGAAGATGAAGAAATTGAAGTTTAGAAAAATAAATAGATCTCTCCATAGTCACATAAATTATCTGAAGTAGTGTTCAAAATTAGGTCATACATACATGCATGCATATACATCTGTATATGTTTATACACACATATACCTACAAGATCATAAGTCACAAAGTTAATTCAACAAACATATAAATGATACTCTCTAGAGAATTTTTCTTTTCTCTTTCAACAAACCCTTACTTCTTTCACAAGGCTATCTTGTCCACTCCCATGGCTTCATTTATCTCTGTGCAGACAATTCCTACTGCTAGCTAGCTAACTGATTTCTATATCTAGATTTCTACATGATTTATTTATTTTTCCCACCAGCTGAACTCCTTGGATATTATTTTACCATCCCCCCTCCAAAAGAAAAAATAAACACAAAAAAAACTATCTCCAGGAAGCTCATTATCACAGAGACTTCATTAATCTTGGGACTCACATCTCATCAGTATTCTCAGTAGCCTTTACTCCCATGATTGAAGGGCTGGAGATTGGAGCAAAAAAAAAAAGAAAAGAAAAAAGAAACACTTCTCCTACTGCCTACTTTTAAAAGAAAAATGCTTAGAAGCCCAGGCAAGTCTTAATTTCTTACTAGCAAAATTACTTACATTACACTCCACCATCATCATGCCCTTGCTCCAGATTGCCTTCTCCCCCCATTCCCTGCTTTTCATGTTTTGTTTCATGTACTATCTTCTCCCATTAAATCATAAGTTCACTGAGAGCAAGGACAATCGCTTTTTTCCCCTTATTTGTATCTCAGGACTTAACATAATACTTGACACATAGTAGGTACTTAATAGATATTCATTATATTGTATATCTACATCTATTCATTTCTATTTCTACCTCAATCTATAATCCCATTGTTAAACTCCAGTCTTGCACATGAACTGCTTATTGTACATTTTGTACTGGACATTCCACAGACATATCAACTCAACATGTACAAACAGAAGACATTACCTTTAACTTTCAGCCTGTCACCTGTCACACCATCATTTCTGTTTAATGCACCAATATCTTCCCAATCAAAATTTTGATGCTATCTTTGCCTCCTCAGTCTCACTCATCCCATAAATAAAAGCAGAAGAAATTACAAATGAATTCTACATCTACAACAACTTATTTATTTGTCCCTTTTACATTCATACAGTCACCATGAAAGTTCAACCCACCATCACTTCTCACTTGGACTACTGTAACTGCTTCTAATTTAGTCTCTTTGCTTCAAGTGCCTCTCATGCCAATCTATATTCTTCAAAGCTACCAGGATGATATTCCTAAAGCATAAGTCTGACAATGTCACTCCTATTCCAATAGCTCCCTGGTAGCTCTAGAATCAACTATAAATTTCACTATTTTGCATTTAAATCCCTTTATAAGCTGATACTTACCTATCTTTTTAACCTCATTACACATTATTCCCTTTTCTTCTGCATTACATTCTCACCAAATTATCATTACTGTTTCTTATGTAGGTCATGCCATCTCTCATCTCCATTTATTGTACCATTTTTACATTTCACCTAACATGTATTTCTTCCTTATCTCTTAGAATCTCTTATTTACTTCAAACATCAGCTTGAATGGGATCTTCAACTGGAAGCCCCTCACCATAGCTTCTCTTGCTTCCCCTACCCCTCACCTTCCTCAAATTAACGTATATTTCATGTATATCTTTATATTAATATATTGTCTTCCCAGGCTACATTTCTGAAGCTCAAGAGCAGGAACATTTTTCCTATGTTTTCTTTCTATACTCATTACCTACTATAATATAGTTCCTGGAACATAGTAAGAACGTTAGAAATATTTGTAGATTGATGGATTGGTTTATTGGAATTAATGGAATTGTAAAGGGAGGGAAGTAGAATTGTTCCACTAACTGTAGAAATGACCATAAATACTAGAATTGTAATCAATAGTATAGACTGATTTCCTTGTTACTACTTCTCATGCATATTCACATTGATGTCCTACTTTGAACACTTTCCCCTTGTATGTACAGAAAGAATCTTAGAAAATTGTTATTCAGATATAGAATCTGATGGACCATTTTCAGCATTGCCCCATTAATGCTGGCCCTGTTACAGCTTCAGGTTGCAGGATATGACCAACACCTTCCCCCCTATACATTCACAATTAAAGAGTTCCTGCAAATCTGCTATAGATGCCTACTCTAGGCTTCAAAAATCTTGTATCTTTAGTCCAAACATTCAAGGAATATAAGCAAATTCTGAATATCTCTTTACTTTCTCAGAACCTATTCTATTACAACTATAGATCCATGCACAGGCTTAAATACTAGAGGGTAAGTTTCTTCAATCACAACTCTCAAGAACACAGATGACAAGAGAATGCCTAGACAAGGGGGGGGGGGGCTCAGCCTGGGACCTGTAAATATTAAACTAAGATTTTTATGACTTGTTTGTGTGTATATGTATGTTTATGCCTATATGTATGTATGTATGTGTACATAAAAAGGATAAATATATATACAAACATATACTCTATTTCAATATAATTTATATCCTATGTACTTAAAAACATTACTCTGAAAGGGGATCTATAGGCTTCACTTTACTGACAAAGTTTCTCGTAATGTAAAAAAAGGTGAAGAACCTCTGATTTCGACACTTCTTAAATAAGCTATGGATATAAATGGAATCTGGTAATGGTTTTGAGCCTTTTTTTCTCTTTCATATGCATTTGATTACCCTTTACCAGAATTTTCAAGTTCTAATAGTTGTCTATCCTTTTCTAAAAAAAATAAATTGGCCATTTAACCTAATTCTTTCCAAGGAACACATTGATGAAAGTACCCTGGGGCCCTCCTTTATCACCTTCTAAACATTTATGGCAGTTTTTCATGGGTAGGAATATAAAAAAAAAAAAAAAAAAAACTCGAACAATTCTCCATTCCAGCTTTATTCCATCTCTTACCCCATTTGATCCATTGATAGGATCCCTCATCTTTCCATAATGCTATACTCAACTTTTACTCTTTTGTCACCTCTTGCTGATATCTTATTGGATCTTTCTCTGTATCCCTGTTGCTTTCCTCCTTTCCTCCTCTGACAGCAAGAGAGCATACATATCCTGCTCTTGCTGCTGCAGAAATTATTCCTCTTTTTTTAACCTCTTCTTTATTTCTTTTAGTGACTTCTCTTGCTCCTGTCATGACCTTTTGCTGACCTAGATACAATATATTAGCCACAGTTTTCCAGATGTTTAAGACTGCAGTCCAATATGTAGAGGAAGAACTTTCATGTTGCATATCAAGAAACTTTATTTCCCACATCACCACATCCACTGAGCCAAGTTATGGCAGGAGGTTTTACAGAAGCTATGCAATCATCTTCCCTGAACAACAGCCTGGCAGGATCTTTTATATTCCTTTCCTTTCCACTATGACACAGTTATTCCAAATCTTTCTTTAGAAATTCATCTTCTACTCTGTCACAGCCACCATCTCACAATTATTGCTTTTAACTTTTGACCTATTTCTTATGTGGACCTTTCTACAATTTCTTTACCAGAAGTTAGCCTGGGAGATTGCCTGAACAGGACTCTACATATTATTCTAACCATGAACTCCAAGACTCCAGATTTAATTGAAAGCAGCTTTCTCTCATCTTCTCAATGAACATTGGTCCTTTCTATGAGAATAGATGCATTCTGTTGACCTTAATGTACCCACATTTCTTTTCCCATAAGCATATACATTAGCTTAGCACAATGACATAAACATTAGCTTGACACACAATACAGCATAAATGTTAACTTAATATGCAATATAGCATAAGTGCTAGTTTAGTATGCAATAAAACATAAATGCTAGGTTAACATTCAGTATAGTATAAACATTAGTTGAATAAATAATGTAGGCAAGCCCTATGAGCTTGACACTAGCAATTATATGAAAGCAGATGTATCCTTTTGCCCTGAATCACTTCCTACCAATCATAAATATTGGTTTGGAAATATCCCAGGAAAAGGAAAAGCTAAGTAGATTTTTGAAACTGGATTGTCAGCAAAAGACTTTGTATTATGGAAAAAAAAAATAAAAGGGGAAAAAATAGCAAGAGACAACAGGAAATCAGAAACTTTCCTTAAAGACAGAATTTCATAGTGAAAAGTACTCTTATTTTCAAATTCTGTAATGGAAAAAACAGAACTTTGCAAATCAGAAGACCTCAGTTCTAATCCAAGTTCTACTACTAATTATCCAATGTCTTTAGCAAGATCTCATAATAATTTCCTGTCAATAGAAGGTAACTGTAATATATTAGTTTCCTTATTTCCTACAAATCTTGCTCCTCACATAATTTATTTTATCAGTTCTTAAAATGACTAATAATTTCTCTTTTTATTGACTGAAGGGGAATATTAAACAGTTTCTTTGCAATGTCTAAGAAATCACTTGATAAATACTTAGGCTAAAAAAAATCTTAGTTTTTTTATTCCCCTTAATCTTACACACTACTATAATCTGATAATAATGAAGTGAATTGTATATAACTTCCTACAGTGGAACTGAGTAACATCTAGAGAAAAATCTTCATAGATTCACCTTTATTTCAGCAATGATGTCACCCTTTTCTCTTAGGACTGTCTACCAACACCTTGCCAGGAAACTGAATCACTTCCATTTAAATTGTTTTAGGGAGATTCTGAAGATCACCTTACAGGATAAGTTACCAGACACTCAGCTCCTTTTTCCAGCTAAACTGCCAAGTATTCAAACTCTACTGCAGAAAGTACAGCTACAAAGGGCTGGCCATGTTGTTCAAATGCGAAATATACGAGGGCATAAAAGACTAATTTTATGAACAACTTACTTAGGAACAAGAGCTCACATGGTGGTCAGAAGGAGTGATAAATGGACATGCTCAAGGTCTCTCTTAAGAACTTTGAAATTGATTGTGTGACATGGAAGACACTGGTTCAGGACTGCCTAGCCTGGCATGCCCACATCAAAGAAGTTGCCATGCTCTGTGAGCAAAGCAGAATTGAAGTAGCTGAAAAGAAACTGGAAATACACAAATTCAGAAAATCCATCCCAAATATTCACAGGAAGTATTTGTGCCCAATATATGGTAGAACATTCTGAGCTCATATTGGTCTGATCTGCCACAACCAGATGCACTGCAACTTGTTTCCAACATGGTGATGTGATTTTGATCCTCTTCAAGATAGAAGGACAACTGATGATTATAGGGCAGGAAGGGATATTAGAGAAAATGTAATCAAATTTCATTTCACAGATGAAGAAACAGACTCATTGAGTTTAACTGCCCTCAGCTCATACCTTTAGTGGTAGAGTGTGAACTAAGACTAAGGTTTGTGTACTCCTGGTCATTTGGAAGAAGTCTGCTGTACTTCCCATTAAAAAATAAATCTATTTGACTCCGCTACCCAAGTCTATCCCCTTCGTTAATAGTATGCAGGGTAAAAAATGGAAGATGATGAAACAATATTCTCAAATGGAGAGACCAGTCTAGATGTGGTAATATCCACAACTTGTATTTTAGATCATTCATTTTTTTTCTGTTATGTAAGATATTATCACGATTTTCTCAAGATATCAGAGTGATTAGAGCTAGCTCAAGGTAAATTTTTTAATACATATTTTTAATCATGAAGGCCTAGTATTCATAATCCTCCACATACTGACCTTCAAGTCACCTTGTCCTACTAGCTTATCCCTTTTCCATTTCCTTTCTCTGCATTTTTGGATAGATGGTTCCCTGTAATTGGAATATATTCCTTGCTCACCTCAACCTTTTATACCCCCTAGCTTCCCTTATGACACAGCTCAGTTGTTTCCTTCTACACAAGTTCTTTCCTACTTTCTCTAGTTGTTCAGATGATTTCCTTCCAACTAGTACTTTGACTTACTTTGTCTTTTTGCCTTTTATTTACATCTGGATGACTGCTGCAATCCACCCTCCCCTCTTTGGAATTTGAGCCTTTTGCTGATACTTGCTTTGTCTTTGTAATTACAGTTTCCACCCCAAACCTTCCACATAATAGATGCATAATTAATGCTTCTCCAGTTGTTTTTTTTTTTTTTTTTTTTGAGAGACTGGGTCTCTCTTTCTTACCTAGGCTTAAAATATACCAGTTACTCTTGGGTCTAATTCCACTATTGATCATCATGGGAACTTTTACCTGCTCCATTTCTGACCTGGACTTATTTGTCCCTCCTTAAGAAACATGGTGACCATTCTCTCTTAGGAACTTAAAATATTGATGCTGTACTTAGTGTGGATAACCAATTGGCTCAGCAGATTATAAATAAAAATTCTTGAACTCAAGTAATCCACCAATCTGTCCCACAGTAGCAGTGGTTACAGGAGCGCATAACCTTACCTGGTGATTGAGTTGAACTGATCTTGAGATGAGGGTTTGTTTATTATCTTGGGCTTAACACAGGAGCATACTTGTGTGAAATCATGTCATGCTTACATCCATTGTCTTTGGCAGATTTCTTTTCTTTCTGAGTAGAAACCACACAAAATTACTATTACTAAAACTGGAATTATAGGGCCATCAACCCTGTCTTGGGAGAGAAAAGACCATGTGAAAAGATATCAACTCTGAAGATGGCCCAGATTGAAATCGCAGAAATGCCAGAATATGAGAACCATAACAAAGTACCAAAAAGTAGAGAGTTAATCTTTCTGGTAGTAGGTGGGGAGGAGGAGAGAGGGAAGAAGAGCTTCAGCAAAATGAATACCTGCAACAGAAACTTCCATCATTACAAACCTATTTCAAGTGGAGGAGCAGCTAGGTGGTGCTGTGGATAGAGCACCAGTGCAGGAGTCAAGAGGAGCTGAATTCAAATCTCACCTCAGACACTTAACACACACTAGCTGTGTAATTTTGAGCAAGTCACTTAACCCCAATTGCCTCATTTTGGCTCATCTCCAGTCATTCTGATGAATATCTGGTCTCTGAATTCAGATGACTCTGGAGGAGAAGTGAAGCTGGTGACCTGCACAGCCCTCCCTCACGCAAAACAAAGTCAAGTGCAAGTTATGTCATTATTTCTCTGATAACATGATCTTCTTCAGCAACAAAGTATGACTACATGTATTCCAAGTAGAGGCATCAGGGGAGGATAAGAGAATTGAATAAGAATTTATATTGCATCTAATATGTGCCAAACAGGTACTAACAACTTTTCACAAATATCTCATTTGATCCTCTCAATAGCCCTGTAAAATAGATGCTATCACTCTCCCTATTTTTCAGTTAAAGAAACTGAAGCAAACAGAGGTTCAGTGATCTTGTTCAGGATCACACAAATAGAAAGTATTTGAGGCTAAATTTGAACTAAGATCTTCCTGACTCTAGACTCACTGCTCTATCCACTGTGCCCCAAGATGACTCTAAAAACACAAAGTCCCACAGGTTAGCGCCTTTGATTTATAGTGCTCTTGCCTCCATAATTGTCATTCTCTAATGTAGATGACTTGAAAGTTATTTGCTGAAGAAATCTGTTATTGGTCATCAGATACTCAGATATGTCAAATATATCACTACCTTTGGTGTCAAGTCTAAAGCAACTCTTCTGACTGGGTTCAAACAGCAATCATGACTAGATTATGCAGGTGTTCGCATACAGGCCAAATTCAAGCTGCAGTTGCTAACATGGCTAAAACCCAGAAAAAGGCAGTCTCTTTCTTCAATCTATTTTTGTTTGTTCTTCCATATAAAGCCAGCTAAAAATGCCCTCCTGTGAACTATAGAGAGAGGGAACATCCTTAATACTAAGTATAGTCTCTGTGAATCATGATCAGCAGCAGCACTGTTTGTAGTTCCTTGCTATTTTCAGTCAACTGAATGTATGACCCACCAGGAAGACAAACTATGTCACAAAGGCATGATCTGTTTACCACCGTATTGCTATGGAGAGATTTGTTTTCTCTTCCTTTTCTCATTCTCTCTCTATAGTAAATATGATGTAAATATTCTCCTTCCCTCCCTCTGTGCTCCATTTGGAGTGGTCTCCTTGATAACTATGATCTTAGTTTTATGTTCTATTAAAACTTTATAGTGTTACATTTAAATATTAAATTATGTTGTATTAAAACTTTATAGTGTTACATTTAAATATACACATACATAATGGCTTAGCTTGAAATTGTGTTACATTGCTATGATATCCTGAAGAAAGCAAGGACGCAAAGGGTTAAACTGTACCACCAGGTGTTATAATAGCTGGAATTCAGACAATTTCAGCAGAATTATGCTTAGATGTTTTCTCTGGAGAAATATCAATCGTTTTAATGGTTTTCTAAAGTGAATGATGGAAGAATAGCACTTCAAGGCAAAACTCAGGGAGGACTCCCCAAATACAAGAAGAAGTATACTTACAGGAGCAAACAATAGGTTGTCTGAAGTTCTTCAGGTTCAGCAAAAATTTCTAAGGAAATAGAAGAATAATGGCTCATATTTTCACAGCATATTTAATATTATATTATATTAATATTTATATTATAATAAATCATGTAATATATTAATATTTATATTATAATTTAATATTATATATTATATTATATATTAATATTTCCATATATTCATTTTATAAAACTGTCTATGCAAAAGCACATTGTGTCTATTCTCTCTTTAGATCCTCATAATTCTTTGAAGTACTCTTACTATTACCTACTTTATAAATGAAGAAACTGAATTCTAGAGAGGTTTAGTCACTTTCTAAAGTCATTTAGACTGGAGTCATTCAGCCTCTAAGTATCTTGAGGCAAGATTTGAATTTAGATCTTCCTAAATTTAATAATTTAAGAAGTACGTCAGTGAGCATAGTTAGAATGAAAATGTAGATATATGATATCAGAAACCCTTGAAACCAACAATTCCATGCATGATGTAGCTTCTATTTCATGAACTTTGGCAGCTTTTGTTGCTCTGTACCTCTTGGTACTTAAAGGGGCTTGAGTTCACTGGGTTCTGTGACATGCCTAGTTCTGACACCTGCTATCTGTTATGATGTTTGGGTGTTTGGATTATGCATTTAGAGCTAAAGGAACGTAGGAAGTCATCTAGTTTAACTCATTCATTATACAGTTGAAACTAACGACCAAAGGGTTTACATGATTGGCCGAAAGTTACAAAGGTAATAAGTAAGAGATAGGACCTGTAAACCTAGGTCTTCTTTTTACTTCCAGGTCAGCACTCTCTGGTGCCTGGCTCTACTTTATATGCTTCCAAATTGTATTATTATGTTGTTGTCATTGTGGTTTTTCAATGCAAATTCTTGTGGGGGTTTTGTCTTTATGGAAGATATTTCTATTTGGAGCTTGACAAAGTAATTTTTTTCACAACAGCCTTATGACACCGGTTGTTTCAGTAACAGAGAATGAGAGGCTGAGAGGACTACATGGGGCTCTGCAACTATTAAATACAAGGCTACAACTTAATCCTTAGTTTTGAATTCCAAGACTTCTAGTGTTCTTTCCAGTGTTCCATCCTACCTAAAGTGTAACAACTAATACAAAATGGAAGATTTTTTTTAAAAAATCCTTTATATTTGACATTGGAATGTATTTTGTATTTATTTGATGCTGGATCTGTATAAATTTTTGAAAATTCAAAACACGCAAGCTTCTCCATATTGATTTTACCTCTTCCTCCTAAAAATTCTGTCTTGCTCTACACTTATGTTATTCATGGTTCATCTCCCCAGAGTTGGAAGAGATAAGTGTTTTAGGTATTAATGTCTTTTGAGTGACCTGTCCACTCTACAGGGGACCAAAAATAAACAATAGTAAACTGTCAAAACACAGTACTATCATCTCTTTCTCATGATTATTATGGAAAACAACACTCTCTTGACCAGGAACTATGCAACTGACAACTGGGATTTATTTCAGTGGCTCTGAATTTGAAAGCTGGAAGAAAATTCAATGGCCATCAAATCCAACAGATAAAAACAAATTTTCACTAACCTGACAAGTACTCATCTAGCATCTGCTTTTAGACCACCAAGAAATGTATCCCACATCTTTTTGAAGGAACATCCATTTTTGGTCATATATAATTGTTGAAAAATTGTTACTGACTAATCTTCCTTCTATATGACAGCCTTTCAAATGCTTTTTTGGAAAATTATTATATCCATTCCCCTCACTCCTCCTAAATTTCATCCAATTTCTTTTCCCTGGGTTAAACCAACCCATCTCCCTCAACTGATCCTCATATGTCAAGTCTTTTCACCATCCTGATTTTCCTTCTCTGCACACTCCAGCTTATTAATATCCTTGGTAATCCAGGAATAGACACGATAGTCCAAACGAAGTCTGATGAGGGTAGAATAAAATAATATTAGCATCTCACTTTTCCTGACAACTGTGCTCCTCAGTGCAATAGAGGATTACATTAGCTTTTTGGCTGCTCTATCAGAACCTAGAACAATTTTACTAAAGTGAAGATCTAACTATGTTATCCCCCTTCCCCCAGGGTGGGGAAAAATCTCAAAAATCTCCAGGGACTATCTGTTATCTCTGTTTGACATTTAAAGCCTTTCACAACCTGGTTACTTCTTAACTTCGTAGTCCTCTTATATGTTATTCTCCTCCACAAACTCTGATAAAGCTTCTCTGGCCTACATGCTGTTTCTTTAACATGACACTCCAATCCCCAACTCTACATATTTGCACTAGGAATTCTCTATGCATGAAATGATTTCTCTCCTCATCCCTAATTTCTAGTTCTCTAGGTTTCTACAAAACTCAGTTCAAATCCCAATTTCTCTGTGCCATACTTCTAAGATGGCTGCCTATTAAGAGTATATATATATATATATATATATATATATATATATATTATATATATATATAGAGAGAGAGAGAGACAGAGAGACAGAGACAGAGAGACAGAGACAGAGAGAGAGACAGACAGAGACAGACAGAGAGAGAGATAGAGTTAGATAGATATATAGAGATATTTGCAAGTGGTCTCCCTCATTAGAATGTTTAGTTCCTTATTGGGAGGGTTCAGGTTTTTGCCTTTCTTTATATCCTAAGTGTTTAACACAGTACCTGTGACATACTAAGTACTTTCTACATTCCTACTCTACATCACAATGTTAGCACCATCATTTTACACAATGTAGGACAGAGTATCCTGGTATTCTCTTCCTGTGCAACACTTTCCATGCCTTCCAATGATTCTTCTCTCAAGGAGCTAACTTCCCAATATAATGAAAAATGTCCTCTAAATCTTTTAACATTCCTGGGGTACTAATGCAACTTTTTGGTGACATGACTAGATCACTTCCTTTTAGAAACACATGCTAACTTCATGATTCCTTTTATGCCACTTAGAAGTAACTCAAGAAGACCCTTGCCCTTACAGTCTCTAGTTTTGAAAGGTCTATGTCATCCTTGACTCAGACTCTCACTCAACCTACAAATTTAATCCTTTTCCAATTCCTATTCTACTGCTACAACATCTCTTACATTTGCCCCCTCTTCTCCATTCATGTAAACTTGATTCTAGTTCAGGACCTTATCACGCATTTCTTGGACTATTACAATAACCTCCTAATTAATTTCCTTGACTCACATTTTTCACCATTCCAATCCATTCCCCTTGTCTCTGATAAAATGATTTTCCTAAAGCTCATATCTATACCACCTATATTCCACATAAAATACAATAGGTCACTGTTGCCTCTAAGATCAGGCATAAGTTTATAAGATCATAATTCTTGAGATGGAATGGACCTCATTGATCATCTATCCAACCCCTTCATTTTATAATTGAGGAAGCTGAAGCCTGAGACATTTAGATGACTTCCTTAAGGTCACACAAGCATAAGTGGAAGAGCTGAAATTAGAACCCAAAGTCTCACTCTAAACCCAGTGTTATTTCCATTGTACCACCCTGACTCTTGTGGTCATTTAAAGCTTTCCCAATCTTTTTGTCTTCCTACCTTTCCAGTCTTCTTACATATTACTTCTCCATTATACCTCCCTTCTCCTCCCCTGGCAAAGGAAAATGACAACAAGATAGTCCAGCCACTTGGACATATGTTGCTGTTCTTCACACATAGTAATGTCTCCCCATGTCTTTTCACTACCTGTTTCCCATGCTTAGTGACATCTTTATCTGCATCTCTACATCTTAGAATTAATGTTTTCCTTAGAGATTGCTGTCAAGTCACATTCTGTCACTGCTGGAGGTTTCTCCTAAATTATTACCTTTATTTTTTATGAATTTTGTAAATTTCTATATATGTAAATACTGTCTCATTGGTTAGAATGTATGTTTCTTCGACCAGAGCCCATTTCACCTCTGATTTTGTGTTGCCAGTGTTAATATAATATTTGTAAATATAGTAGCCACTTGATAAATACTTTTTAATTGATAAGTTTATTAATTCTCTAACATTTCTAAGTATCATCCAATCTCCTTTCCCCCTTCACCACTAAAATTATTATTCTTATCACTAATTGTAGGCCTTTGTGGAAACAAAATGTTTCTTTTCCCAACCCAATCGTTTGGGATTCACCTCTTTATTTAATTAAATAATTTTATTTGTTTTCAATGTTCAACATTCTTTTCCATATATCTTAGATTTTTTCCTCTCCCTCCCCCTACAGTCCCTACTCCCTCCCTGAGATGGCATACAATCTTATATAAGTTCTACACATACTTTTATATTAAATATATGTTGCATAGAAGAATTAAAATGAATGGGAGAAACCATAAAAGAAAATAAAAAGTCTGTTTCTATCTGAAATCCAGTTCCATAGTTCTTTCTCTGGATGTGGAAGGCATTTTCCCTCAAGAGTCCATTGCAAATTTTTTTAAATTCCATTCCTTTCAATGAAGTACTAAATCTTCCAGAAAAATTTCTCACACACTTTGGTTGTTGCTGTGTACAAAGTTCTCCTGGTTCAGCTCCTTTCACTCAGCATCAGTTAATATAAGCCTTTCCAGGATTCTCTGAAGTCTTCCTCTTCATTGTTTCTCATAGCACAATAGTGTTCTATTACATTCATATACCACAACTTGTTCAGCCATTCCCCAGTTGATGGGCAACCCCATGATTTCCAGGTTTTAGCCATGACAAAGAGAGCTGCTATATTTTTGTACATGTGAGACCCTCCCCCATTTCTGTCATCTCTTTGGGAAAGAGTGCCAGAAACAATATTGCTGAGTCAAAGGGCATGCACATTTTTGTAGCCCCTTGGATATAGTTGAAAATTGCTCTCCAGAATGGCTGGATTAGCTCACAGCTCCACCAGCAATGAATTAGTGTTCCAAATCTCCCACATCATCTTCAACATTTATCATCTTCCTGTTTTGTCATGTTTACCAATCTGACAAGTGTGGTGTAGTACCTCAGAGTTGTTTTTATTTCCATCTCTCTAATCAATAGTGACTTAGAGCATTTTTTTCATACGATTGGAGATAACTTTAATATCCACCTCTGAAAACTCTCTATTCATATCATTTTATCATTTATTGACTGGAGAATGACTTGTATTTTTGAACATTTGACTCAGTTCCTTATATATTTAAGAAATGAGGACATAATCACATACACTATTTGCAAAAATTATTTCCTAGTTTTCTGTTTCCCTCCCAATCTTGGTTGCATTGGGTTTATTTGTGCAAAAGCTTTATAGTTTAATGTAATGAAAATTATACATTTTGTACTTCATAATTTTCTCTATCTCTTGGTTGGTCATAATTTTTTCCATTCTCCATAAATGTGACAGATACTCTATTCTTTGTTCCCCTGACTTGTTTATAGTGTCAAGCTTTACACTTAGATCATGTATGCATTTAGACTTTATTCTTGTGTACAGTGACAGGCTTTTGTCTATGCCCAGTTTCTGCGAAAAAGTTATCCAGCTTTCCCAGCATTTTTTAAAAAATTCTTTAATTTAATTATTTTATTTGTTTTCAGTGTTCTAGAATCAATTCCATATATCTCAGATTTTTTCCCCTCCCTGCCTCTTTCCCCACTCCCTCCAGATGCCCTTCTAGAGACAGCATAAAATTTTATATAGGTTTTACACATACGTTCCTATTAAATACTTTTTCACTTTAGTTATGTTGCATAAAAGAATTAATATGAATGGGAGAAAACATAAAACAAAACAAAACATAATACAAAACAAAACATAATACAAAAGAAAATGGTCTGCTTCATTCTGTGATAGAACTCTAGAGTTCTTTTTCTGAATGTGGAAGGCATTTTGCCTCAAGAGTTCACTAGGAATTTTTTAAGTCCTTGCATTGCAATGAAGTATTTAATCTACCAGAAAAATTCCTCACACACTGTGGTTTTTGCTGTGTACAAAGTTCTCCTGGTTCTGCTCCTTTCACTCAGCATCAGTTCATATAAGCCTTTCCAGGTCTCTCTGAAGTCCTCCTGTTCATCGTTTCTTGTAGAAAAATGGTATTCCATTGCATTCATATACCACAATTTATTCACCCATTCCCTAATGGATGAGCATCCTCTTGATTGCAAGTTTATAGCTACCACAAAGAGAGGTGCTATGAATATGTGTGAATATGTGGGACACTTTCCAGGTTTTATGATCTTCTAGGACTTTATCCCAAAGAGATCATAAAATTCTTGAATGAAGTTGTTGATTGTTTCTATAATTTGTTGTTTTAACCTATTTCTTCTTTAGGATTAGATTGTTTAGTTTCCAATTGATTTTTGGTTTATCTTTCCATGACCTTTTATTACATATAATTTTTATTGCATTATGATCTGAGAAGGATGAATTGACTATCTCTGCCTTTCTGCACTGGATTGTGAGAAATTTATGTCCTAGATCATGGTCAGTTTTCACATATGTGCGATGTACTACTCAGAAAAAGCTATATTCTTTTCTATCGTCATTCAGTTTTCTCCAGAAAACTATCATATCTACCTTATCTAGAGTTTTATTTACCTCCTTTATTTCTTTCTTGTTTATTCTGAGCTTAGATTTATCACGTTCAGAGAGAGGGAGGTTGAGGTCCCCCACTAGTAGAGTTTTGCTGTCTATTTATTCCTATAATTCTCTTAGCTTCTCCTCTAAATATGTGGATGACTTCTCCTCTAAATATGTGGATGCTATACCACAGCATTGGAGCATATCTGTTTAGTAATGAAATTGCTTTGTTTTCTATGGTGACTTTTAGTAGGATATAATTTCCTTCCTTATTTCTTTTGATTAGATCTATTTCTTCTTTTGCTTTGTCTAAGATTAGGATTGCTGGCCCTGCTTTTTTTGCATCAGCTGAAGCACAGTTTATTCTGCTCCAACCTTTTACCTTTACCCTGTGTGTATGCCCCCATTTCAAATGTGTTTCTTGTAAAGAAAATATTGAAAGATTATTGTTTTTAATCCATTCTGCCATCAGTTTCCATTTTATGGGAGAGTTCATCTCATTCAAATTCACTGTTAGGATTACTATCTGGGTCTTTCCCTCCATCCTCTTTCCCACCATTTGTCCCTTTAGTTCTCCCTTCTCCCTTCCAGTCACTGATAATTTTAAGTTTTCACCACAGCCTCCCTCAGTCTTCCCTCCCTTCTTTCCTCCCCCTCCTTTTAATCCTCTTTTCCCTTACTGCTTTTTCCCCTCCCTTTTATCCTCCCCACCCTCTTTTTCTCTCTTCCCCTCCTAGTGCTTATAGAGTTATTTGTATTACTGTGCTTAACTGAGTTTATTGTTGCCACCTTGAATCCCATCAGATGAGGGTGCCTCTCAAGCAATGCTCATCTCTCTCCCCTCTTTCCCTCTACTGTAATATATTTTTGTGTCTCCTCCTATGATGGAATTTACCTTTCTCTGCCTACTCCTTTTCACACCTCCCATTACAATCTCTTTGCTCCTTAAATCACATTTGTTATCATCATATCAATTAATTTTTACCCACTCCCTCTATCTATGTATATCCCTTATATATTTCATAACAAATATACAATTCTCAAGATTATCAAATATAATCTTCCATTATAGGGATGTAAACATTTTGCCCATGTTGAGTAGCAAATTTTTTCCTCTGTTTATTTTATTTACCTCTCTTGAGACCTGCATTTGAAGATCATAATGTTTTCCTCACTTTTGTGTTCTAGACCTAAATGCCAAAATACCATCAGGACCTCTCCACCTGGAGGTTCCACCATTACCTTAAATTGAACCTGACCAAATACAAAATCTATATTTTTCCCTCCACAGCTATTCTGCTTTCTGATCTCACTTTCCTTTTATGCCACTGCATATCCAACAGATTATTGTTTATTACTGTGGGATTATCTTGGATGTCTCTCTTTCTCTCCTATGTAATCAGTTATTAGAACCTGGCCCTTCCATCTGTTTAATATATCTTGAATCTCTTTCCTCCCTTCTATGCTCTCTGCTAACTTCAGTAAATTTGGGCATTTTTGTCCAAGTGGACTATCACAATAGCCTCCTAATATATCTTCCTTTGCCTTCACAGTTCCTCTTTTCTATTCTTATTTCATATATTCATGCATGTCATCATTTTGTTCATTCATTTTTTTCAAGATTTTCTGAATCTCCTAATGCTTCGCAGAGTATATGGCTCAGATATGAATCACTTTGATTCTTAGTAGTAAGATCAGTCTTCCTACTGGTTATAAGTCAGGGATTAGGAAATAATCAGCACTATACAATAACTCAGTCACATTTTTTTCTGATGGTTTATGTATGTTATGGTAAAAAAAACAGAATGAAAAAATTTAATTTTCTTAATTCAATGTTACATATTTAATAATTTTATTTAAAGATTTAATAGCTTATTGTTATTGTCTATGAATTTTTTATTGTGTTATTAAACATTTAATAATTTTACTATTGTTTATAATAATTTTATTATTCCTCACATGTGAAACAGTCCAACAAATATATGTGTCCAGAAAATTGTTAAGTTCCCTTCCCATTCTAAATTCTTTCTAATATCAAGCTTCTTCTTTGCCATCCCTCTTTGTGATCCCTTTTTTCTACTTCCTTACACAGAATTTCTTGATTTTGTCTTGCCAGTGTTCTTTCTCATGCTCAGGTCAGCAGAGAATTCATGAACAGAAAGTAAGAGATTGATGATAATGAAGGACATTGAGTGATAAGGAACTTACCCTATTAGTTGTTCCTCAGTATTTCTTTTGCTACTGATACTAAAATAGAAAAGAAATTACATTTGTGGGGATAACACTCACAACTGAATGAAGCCATTTTCTTATCTACCTCATTGCTACTTCAAACACCTTGCATTTCATTTCACACAAGATATTAATTGGGTTTATCTGACCCAATATTTTTAAATTAAAACATGTGTTCCAAAAAGTTTTATAGATTTGATGACATGACTCCTCTTTTTTGAATATTTTCCATTTTCATGTCAAAAATGTATGCTTTAGAGAGTCAGGGTTTTTTTTTTCCTTTTGAGAATACATGACTGGTGTTTTAATATGCATTTTTTAATACAATTAATCAGTCCATATTGGTGAGAATATATGTCAGAAAACTGTATTTTTATGTCATTTCTTAAGAATATGAGGTCCTTTTATAATGTGTGGAAAATAATAGGGGAAAACTCATATTCTAACAGAGGACCTTTATTATGTTAGCCTAGCACAGGGAATAATATTCCAGGATCCATAAATTTGTAGACAGATAGTTAGATAAATAGGCAGATAAATAAAAGAACTATTTAGTTCAATATATTTGGTTTCCTTTATATTCCTATATATTTAATTTTATGAATATAGAAATTTTACTTTGAGACATCTATATGTTTCACAATACTAACAAGGAGATCTATGATACAAAAAAAAATATGAAAAACTCTTGGACTAGGTTTTTTTTTTCCATACTGAACAATATGCCCAGATTAGAGTATTTCCTTATTTCCTTTGTACTGCTAATAGAAAAACATAGAACAACATAGACTCTGCCCATGAGAGAGGCAAACAGATAGCTCCTAGAAGATAAATGGACATATCTGTGGGTCTTGTTCCATCTGATTTTGCCAATATCCTGGTTACCTCTAATGTTGCTATGTAAAGGCTAGCATTAATTGTTTCTAATGGTGGCAGTCGATGAGAAGGCTTGTACTTTAGAGTATCTAATTGTTGCCATACTTGTATGCATTCATATTACTTCTGTCTTTTGTTTTGGCTAGTATGCCTGATGCCTTTTTAACTTCCTATCAAATATCTGTCTCCAGCACAAAAGGAATTCAAGATTATAGAAGCATGACATAGTAAAAAAAAAAAACAAAACAAAACAAAACATAAAACAAACAAACAAAAATAAACCACTGTTATAGAAATTAAGAAAGGTAAGTTCTAGTTGTGGTTTTCCCATTAATTAGCTGTGTGACGTTTGGCAAGTTGGGAGCCTCTCTGTACATATTCCCCCCGTGTAAAATGATCATGTGTCATTTATAATTCTAAAAAGGAATTCTTTATGGTTCCTGTAGAAGCAGTCTAGTTTGAAATCAACTTCATTGACGTTTCCCTCACTTTTGTATGTTGCCTTTGCAATATACATTCTTTTTTGCCAAATGCATTCCCCTTTTCCCCTAATAGTTGATATTGTGCTTTTCTTTCATGAAAAAAAATTAGTGACACTGAACAGAAACCTTGGCATATTCGATGAGAAGGGCCATTTATTCTGCTACAATTTCATATGTTTTTTTTTTCCATCAGCCAGTAATAGTGATTGACAGTCCAATGTTCTTTAATAAAACCAATTAATATTTATCTCATTATCTACTGCAAGAAAATATCTTAAAATTACAAATCATACGTAAATGTTGTTAACTAAACCTAAAATTCTAATGAAAGAACATGGAAAGGCAGCTGGAGGTTAGTGTTCCATGACAATCTCAACTTTATATATCAACCCATGGAAAAAGATGTGAGAAAGCAAGCTCTGTGAACAATTGTGTATTCAAATTGGAGGAACACTTAAAATGTGTATTTTTTTCCTTTGTTCCCAGAGGAGGAAACAAAAAAGTAGATCTTATTCTTCCTCAAATTTCTCAGAAGTTGCATGTAGATGTAACTAATGAAGCAGTTTTATTCCAATTTTCTAAATTCACCAGCTCCATTGGTGGAGGAAAAAGAAATCTTCTGAATTCATAACACACTGTAGTCAGTCTTGTTTTGCTTGAATTCTTTGCAAAATTAGTCAAAGTTTCTTTTTGGTGTTTTTTTTTCCCCAGGAGTAGTATTGTTGCGTTTATATCTGGAGATTCAATGTTCAAAAGAGAAAGCAAATAATGATTTATGTAAAGGAAAGCAACAGCAAAGTAAGGCCAAAGGGATTCATAAAGTCTGTTATCTATCTCAATATCTTGACAAGATAGCAAAATTCTTGAGTTTTAACTGTCTTTCAGGGCAATATTGTTAGCTCATAGTTAATAAGGCATCCTGAAAAGGTTGTGGAGAGCTACAATATGCAACAACTATAAATACTGTATTTTGTTGCTTCTGAGGAATGAAAATGTTTATTGACCATTTAACTTGTCCTTTCCTAGAAGCTTCTAATAATGTCCTGAGTGAAGGGAAATTTTTTTTCATAAATAATCATGATTTTTGCATTATATATACTTTTACTTTCTGATTCTGAAAATAATGGCAATTTTAATTATTGTTTGAGTGGTAGAATATTCAGTCATTTGTTCTTTTCATAGTTGGAAACATAATGTGATCTTTTAAAATACTTTTTGCTTGGAGTTAGCTATTTGACTCTAACTTCTTTAAGGACAGGAGTAATGTCTTATACATATTTTTATCCCCTTACATGTCTGGTATAATTCTTTGCAAATAATGAGCATTCAGCATTATTGAATAAATGAATGAACATTGTATACCTCTTAATATTCAGTGTACCTTTATTCTAATTAAGAAATTTAATTACATTAATTAAATTTCCTACTATGGACATTAGCCAGAGACAGAAAGAATGGAGGAGAGAATGAGACATAGAAGAAAAGTGGAAGATACTATCTTTTGCGTGTGTGTGTGTGTGTGTGTGTGTAATAGCTGGCTTTGACAGTTCAGTTATGAAGAAAAGCAAAACACTCATCTAATTTATTGCCTCACAGGTTCTTAACCTAAAACTCATGAACATTAAAACATTGCTGTTTGATAACTATTTCAATATAATTGGCTATCTTTGCTATACTGTGTATATATTTTGTATATTTGAAAGCATTATTCTGTTCAACATGATGGTGTACTACTGTGAGATCTGTTGAGGTTGGTGGATCACTTGAACTCAGAAGTTCTTGTGTATCTATACTATATTTACCATGGTGGACTTGGGAGGTGACCAGGCTTCCTAAAGAGGATCAAATGAACTTAAGTCTGAAACACAGAATGTGTATTCTTACATGCCAATCAACAATGGATTCAGGTTCATTGTGGCTACTGCAGTTGTAGCTTGGGTAAAAGAGAAGACTCGCTTCACCAAAACAAAACAAAATAAAAATTTGGATAGGCCTCCATAGGATTCACCAGATTGTCACTTGTCCACAAACCACACAAAAGGTGGAAAATCTATGTTGCAAATGAAAACTTTTTCAAACATAATTCACATTGGTATTCTTCACAGTGGCATGACAATTTTCGACTCAAGTGAGTACAGACTGGGACTTCTAGGAGGCAAAATAGCCAAGTAAACAGTAAATCTCGACAACTCTGTCCCTCCAAACAATCACAAAATACCACCCCAAAACAATCCTGGAATGCCAGAACTAGAAAAAAGGTAGAGTAAAACAATCTCTGAGCCCAAGAAACTTGGAAGACCATCAGCAAACGCCTGTCTCACTTGGGTAAAGGAGGAGTGCAGTCCAGGACAGTAGGCATCCCAGCAAGTCAATAACAAGCCCCCACTTTAGCAAAGCAGAGGTAGATTCTGAGTCCCAGTGGAGTGGACCATGTAGATGCCAACAAAAGGACTCCCCATTTGCCTCAGTATAGCCAGGTGAATAGCAGATGCAAGCTCTGGGAACAGCCACATGCTTTAGCATAGCCCTGGGCAAAGAGACAACCTCTATTGGTCAGATCTCCATGTGCTTCAGTACTTCAGTGTAACCTCAGGCAAACAGGTAGATGCCAAACCTATAGGTGCCTAACCAAACTGGTAGTCACCAGCATTGGCCCTGTCATGTGCTTCACCATAGCCCTGGCAAACAGGTACCCACCAGTGGCCAGACAACCATGTCCTTCAGTGTAACCCAGAGAAACAAAGAAACACTGCCACCAGACCTCAAATCATGCCAGAATACTATCACTTGGCTCACCACCAGGTAAGCTGTCAGACCCTACATCCTCCAGCAGTGCTAGTCATCCAAAAAGAAGGGTACCCTGTGAATCTTAGGACAACATGTGTGAAGTATCAAGTAAATAGCCAGAGACTGTAACCCCTGGCACAAGAAGTCAGAAATAGTGCCCCTTCTACCCTAGAAGCAGAATTCAAATTTAAAAGAAAGGAAAAGACCAAAAAGGATTATCAAAGTAACAACAAAAAAAATCTGAAGATAGAAATTTACTGAGGTGACAAGGAAGATCAAGATGAAAACTCAGAAGATGACAACAGTGGTAAAACACCCATGGTCAAAATTAAAAAAAAAAAAAATAGAAAGTGGTTTCAAGTCCAGAAAGAACTCATGGAAGAGTTCAAAAAGGAGCTTAAAAATCACAGGAGAGGAAGAAGAAAAATTGTGGAAAAACAAATGAGAGTGACACAAATGAATTTTGAAAAATAGAGTGAGTCAGCAAGGTACAAAAAGAAAATAATTGGTTAACAAGCAGAATTGGTCAAATGGGAAAGGAGATGCAGAAATCCGCTGAAGAAAACAACTCCTTAAAAAATACAATTGCCAAATAGAAAAGAAAGTAAAAAAAATAATTGAGGAAAACCACTATTTAAAAGTTAGAATTGGGCAAATGGAAGCTAATGACTCTATGAGACACCCAGAATCAATCAAACAAATTCAAAAAAAATGAAAAGAAAAAAAGAAAATGTAATACACCTCATGTGAAAAACAACTAACCTAGAAAATAGGTCCAGGAGAGAAACTGTCAGAATCATTGGACTACCTGTAAGCCATAAGCAAGAGGAGCATCATTTCAAGAAGTCATTAAGGAAAACTATGTTTGTGTCATGGAACCAGAGAACAAAATATGCCTTGGAAGAATCCAACTACCACCTCAAGAAAGAGATCTCAAAATAAAATCTCCAAGCAACAATATAGCCAAATTTCAGAAATACCAGGTGAAAGAAAAAATTCTGTAAATAACTAGAAAAAACGATTCAAATATCAGGAAGCCATAATAAGGATCATACTAGACTTGGCAACTGGAATGTTGAAAGATCTGGGGTCATGGAATGTGATATTCTGGAAAGCAAAAGAGCTAGGACTACAAACAAAAATCACTTATCCAGTGAAATTTAACATAATAAATCAAAGGGGAAATGGTCATTCAAAGAAATAGAAGGATTTTTAACTTTCATAAGGAGAAGAGCAGAATTATCATTCCATAGCCTTTTATTACATAAATTTTTTTACTGCATTTTTATCTGAGAAAGTTGCACTGACTTTGTCTTTCTGCACTGGTTTGTGAGGTTTTTATGGTCTAGCACAAGGTCAATTTTTGTATATGTACCATGGACTGCTGAAAAAAAGGGTATATTCCTTTCTGTTACCATTCAGTTTTCTCCAGAGACCTATCATATCTACCTTTGTAAAGGCCTGTTCCCCTCCTTAACTTGTTCTTTATTTTGAGGTTCGGTTTATCAAGTTCAAGTGATGTGCCCCACTAGTATAGTTTTGCTGCCTGTTTCTTTCTGTAACTCCCTTAACTTCTGCTCTAAGAATGTGAGTACTATACACTTGGTGAACATATGTTTAGCAATGATATTTTTTCTTTCTCTATGGTGCCTTTTAGCAAGATGTAGTTTCCTTCCATATCTCTTTTGCTTTTGCTTTGTCTGAGATTAGGATTTCTATCCCTGTTTTGTTTTGTTTTGTTTTTTTACATCAGCTGAAGCATAATATATTCTGCTCCAACCTTTTCCCTTTCCCTTGTGTGTATCCTGCATTTCAAATGTGTTTCCTGTAAACAACATATTGTTCAATTGTGGTTTCTAATGTATTCTACTGTCTACCTTCATTTTATGGGAGAATTCAACCCATTCACATTCAAAGTTACAATTACTATCTCTGTCTTTCTCTCCATCCTATTTCCCCCTGTTTTTTCTTTTATTTCTCCTTTCTCCCTTCCCCTCCAGAATAGTTTTGTTTTGGCCACTGCCTTCCCAGTCTTGCATCTCTTCTATCAGCCCCCCTCCCTTTTATTCCACTTTTCCTTTACAAAATGCTCCCTCCCTTTTAATCTCCCCTTCCTTTTTCCCCCTTTCCCCTCCTACTTCCCAAAGGGCAGGTTGGATTTCTCTGCTTATTATGTTGTTGCCTCCCTGAATCAAATCAGATGAGAGCAAATTTCAAACAATGCTCATCTGCCTCCCCTCTTTCCCTCTACTATAATATGTTTTTGTTCCTCTTTCTGGGATATAATTTACCTTTTTCTACCTTCTCTTTTTTTCTTTTAATATTAGAATATATAATATTAGAATCCCTCCTTACTCTTAAATCACATTTTTTCTCATCCCATCAGTAAATTTATACTCACTCCCTCTATCCATGTATATCCCACTTAAATGTCGTAATTAGTATGCAATTCTCAAGTAACATCTTCCCTTATAGGGATATAAATACTTTGCACATATTGAATAACATGCCTCTCTTGATTCTTATATTTGAAGATCAAATTTTCTATTGAGTTCTGGCCTTTTCATTAGGAATATCTAGAAATCGCTTATTTCATTGAATGTCCAGCTCCTTGCCTCAAATATTATACTCAGTTTTGCTGGATAATTGATCCTTGGTTGTAGTTCAATCTCTTTTCAGTTACAGAATATCACATTCCAATCCCTCCAATCTTTTAACATAGAAGCCACAAGGTCATGTGTGATTCTACTAGTATTTCCTCAATATCTGAATTGCTTCTTTCTGATATTTTCTCCGTAACTTGATAGTTCTGGAATTTGGTAACAATATTCCTTGTCATTTTCAATTTGAGATCACTTTCAGGAGGTGATCAGTGTATTCTTTCTATGATACTTTGCCCTCTGAATCTAGGACCTCAGGGCAGTTTTCCTTCATGATTTCTTGAAATATATTGTCCACGATATTTTTTCATCATGGCTTTCTAGTAGATGAGTAATTCTTATATTTTCTATCCTGGATCTATGTTCCAGATCAGGTATTTTTCCAATGAGATATTTTATATTTTCTTCAATTTGTTTTCATTCTTTAGATTTCTTTTGACGGATTCTTGATGTGTCATAGTCATAAGTCTAATTTTTAATAAATTGTTTTCTTCAGTTAACTTTCATATGCCCTTTTCCATTTTTCCCGTTTTTCCATTTAGGTTTTGTATCTCATTCACTTGCCCAATTTTCTTTTTTAAGGAACTATTCTCTTCAATACATTCTTTTTTCATATTTTTAAAATCATTGGGCAATTTTTCTTCTACCTCTCTAATCTGGTTTAATTCTTCTTGAGCTCTTCCATTAATGCTCTTTGTGCTTGAGACCATTTCATATTCCCTTCTCAGGTTTCAGATGTGAAAAACATCTCAATGCTGACCTCTTAGGTATTTGTGTTTTGGACTTTGTCTTTTTCTGCTCATGATGAATGATTTTTCCTGGCTTTTAAACTGGATCTCTCTTTTGGGGGTACAGGGGACTCTGTTCCACATTTGTTGTGCTGAGAACTTGAGGCTTTCTATTTTATGGCCTCTTTCTTTCAGCTAGAAGCTAGAATTCTACAGCTTACCTGTTCCTGAATTGGCTGATGTGCCAAGGCAGAGAGGAAGTCTTTCTGATTTTCCCCAGGGTTACCCTGAAGCTCACTGTATGACTTGTTAGGGATCTGGCCACAGGAGGTCTCCTCCTCCCCTGAGCTAGACCACAGGCAGATTCATTGTCTAGTTAACCCCCTTCTGTGCTTGTGTCTGCCCAATTCCCCTGCCTGTGCTAAGGCACACCTGGGGTCCTGGTGTTGGTGCTTACAGTTTCCACCCCCCTGGGGCTCAGGGTCTCCTCTTGGTTTGCTGAGGTGGCGCTGCCTGGGACACCTCTACTACTGTACTGGTCTCCTTCAATCACAGCTAGAGGGACTCTCCTTGACAATCTCCTTGACTTCCAAAACTAAGAGAGTGTTTTCCCTTTTGAGTGATTCCACTATTCCAGGATTTTTTCTTGGGCAGTATTCTCTGGATTTTTAAAGGTCAACAAGGGAAGGGTGAGAGCACTTACAATTTATTCTACCATCTTGGCTCTCATGGGGTAAAATAGGGGTCTTTCAAACCTTTATTCTGTGGGCTAATAATCTCTGAAATGGCTGCTGCTGTTATCATAGACCTATACTTCTCTCTCCCTCACTTCCACTAGACTCCTGATCTGTTCTGATATGTTTCAGGATTTGCACTGCTGCTTCTGATTCATTTCAGGCTGGTGGTTCCTGATCCTGCTCCACTGTGGTCAAGTCTGTGCTGGTGCATCCTATGTACTCTGGGCATCCCCAGTGCCATGTAACATATCCTTTCCACCGACCTTCTGGGCTGTCCTAGGCTGGAAATCTGCCATATTCTGTCTCCTAGTGTATTATGTCACTCTAAAATTTGTTCAGATTCTCTTTTTAGAGCTATTAAGTAAGTCCGTGCTCTCATTCCTCCATCTTGGTTCCATCCTCTTCCTAGAAGTATTTCTGAAAACAGTTGCAAAAACTTCATAAAGCTTGGGATAGTATAATCCCCTTCCCACTGGAAACAGAGAACTACCTTGACAAAGAGCTCATAAGTCAACTAAGTGACTGGGGAAATGAGAAAATACCAAGAAAAAAACATTGGACTATAGAATCTTATTTTGATGACAAGGAAGAACAAAACATTCAACTACAAGAAGACAACAAAATCAAAGGTCATACATCCAAAGACTCCAACAAAAACATGAATTGATCCCACAGCATGGGAGAGCTCCAAAAGGAATTTTAAAACCAAGTAAGAGAAGTAGAGGAAAAATTGAGAAAAGAAATGAGAGTAATGTAAGAAAATCATGAAAAAACAAGTTAACTACTTATTAAAGAGGACCCCACCCCAAATTGTGAAGAAAATATCACCTTAAAAGTAGATCACACCAAATGATAAAAGAGGTCCAAAAAGTCAAATTGGAGGAGAATGCCTTAAAAAGCATAATCGGCCAAATGGAAAAGGTGATCAAAAACTTCACTGAAGAAAATAATTCCTTAAAAAATTAGAATGGAGCAGATGGAAGCTAATGAATTTATGAAATATCTAGAAATTATTAAATAAAACCAAAAGATGAAAAACATAGAAGACAATGTAAAATATCTCATTGGAAAAAGTGCTTACTTGAAAAACAGATCCAAGAGAGAAAATTTTAAAAATTATTGGATTACCTGAAAGCCATGATAAAAAAAGAGCCTACTCATCATCTTTTGAGAAATTGTGAAGGAAATCTGCCATAATATTCTAGAAGCAGAGGATAAAAGAGATTTTGAAAGAACCTATAGATTGCCTGTTAAAAGAGATCCCAAAAGGAAAACACCTAGGAATATTTTTTGCCAAATTCCAGAGTTTTCAGATCAAGGAGAAAATATTGCAGGTAGCCAGAAAGAAAGAATTGAAATATTGTAGAATCATAATCAGAATAACACAAGGTCTAGCAGCTTCTACATCAAGGGATCAGAGTGCTTGGAATATGATATTCCAGAGGACAAAGGAGCTGCAATTAAAGCCAAGAATCACCCACCCAGCAAATTGAGTATAATACTTCAAGAAGAAAGGTGGATTCGTCCATCCTTCATTGCCGAAGAAGACCATGCCATCAGAGAAACAATGACATGACTTGCACTTGACTTTGTTTTGAGTGATGGAGGGCTCTGCAGGTCACCAGCATTACTTCTCCTCCAGACCCATCTGAATCCAGTGACCAGATATTCATCAGGATGACTTGAGACGACCCAGAATGAGGCAATTGGGGTTATGTGACTTGCCCAAGGTCACACAGATAGTGAGTGTCAAGTGAGATTTTAATTCAGGTCCTCTTGCCTCCTGCACTGGTGCTCTATCCACTGCATTACCTAGCTGCCCAAAGAGGAAAAATAGAAATTTGAGGAAATAGAGGACTTTCAAACATTCTTTATGAAAAGACCGGAGCTGAATATAACATTTAACTTTCAAATGCAAGAATCAAGAAAAACATGGCAAGTTAAACAGGAAAGAGAAATCATAAGGAACTTACTAAAATAGGATGAGTGGAACATGAAGTGATGATATCTAAAAATAAAATAACTGATGAGAGGAATATATTGGGAGAAGGAGAAAGGGATAACATATTGGGATAAATTATCTCACATAAAAGAGGCAAGAAAAAGTGTTTTTCAATGCATGTGAAAAAGAGAGACATGAGAGATGATGGGTAAACTTTACTCTCACTGGATTTGGCTAAAGGAAGGAATAACATGCACATTCAATTGGATCTTACCCTACAAGAAAGTAGAGGGAAAGGCTATGGTGAGTGGTAATAGAAGAGAGGGAAAATGGGAGGAGGGGATAATCACAAGTAAACACTTTTGAGCAGAGATAGGGCCAAAAGGGAGAATAGACTAAGGGAGGGGGCAGGATAAGATGGAAGGAAACATAGTTAGTCTTTCACAACATGATTGTAATGAAAGTATTTTGCATGACTACATATATATATATATATATATATATATATATATATATATATATATATATATATATATATATATATATATATATATATATATATATATATAACCTCCATCGAATTGCTTCCTGTTTCAATATGGGTGGATGTGGAGGGAAGAAGGGTGAGAATTTGGAACTCAGTTTAAAAAATAAATGTTAAAGATTGTTTGTACATGCAACTGAGAAATGAGACATACTGGCAATGGGGTATAGAATGGGTTATAGAAATCTACCTTGCCCTACAAGAAAATAGAGGGAAAGTGATAAGAGAAGGGGGAGTGTTAGAAGGGAGGACAGACTGGGGTAAGGGGTAATCTGAATACACGCTTTCTTGGGGTGGGGGAGGGAAGATATGGGGAGAAAATTTGGAACTCAAAATCTTGCGGAAGTGAATATTGAAAAGGAAAAAAAAATGAATTAAGAAAAAAATACCAAAAACACAACTAAAGACAAAACAGAAATTCTGAAAATCAAATGAGATAAATTTGCAAATAGAAATAAAATTATTAAAATAATAAATTTAAAAAAAAAAGAACGCTAAAATCGTTTTGACATGTAATTGGGGAAAAATACTATCTTAGAAAGAGTGAGGATACTAGTTCTCAGATTGTGACTGTTTTCTAGGCTTAAAATGATTTTGAGATAATAGGATAAGGGAGAAAAGGAAAATAATGACAAACTCATTTTTTTATTGTCTAGTGCTCTTAATTCAATCAAGTCTGGTTTTATGTGCTGTGATGATTTGCACACTTAATCATTCTCTTTCTCTCATCTTCAGTCTCTCATTCACTGCTGCCAACAAAGATAAGTAGTTCATTGTTTAAAAGCAAAATTTTTTAAATTTAAAAAAAAAAATAAAAGCACAACAACAAAAACTTCATTTGGAGGGATGGAGCCAAGATGGCGGAGTAGAAAGACTCACGTATGCTAGCTCCGAATCCACAGCCCATATATTTCCTGCAAGAAGAACTCCCCACAAATTCTGGAGCACTGCAAGGTACGCAGAAACACAGTGGAAAAGATTTCCATTCCAGAGAGCCCTGGAGAGCCGTCCCCAGGGTCCGTCATGCCACAGAAAGCAGAACCCATCCCAGCACTGCCCGGGCCGCGGACCCAGAGGAGCAGATCCGAGCAGGCTTCAGGGACGGAACCTCTGGCGGCTGCGAAGGTCCCTCTGCCACAGATGCTACAGGTCAGTGAGAGAGACTTCTTGGCTGGCCGAGAGGGGAGCAGGGTGTCTCTGTGCCTTGGGCCCCTTCGGGAGGAAGCAGCGGAGGGAATGGCAGAGGCAGCGGCAGAGGCAGTGGCAGAGGTAGTGGTGGGGGCAGTGGCAGCGGCCCAGGACAGCAGGCAGCAGCAGGCAGAAGTTCAGGTCTTTGCATAAACCCCCGGAGGGAACTGAGCCTGGGAGGCAGACTTGCCCCCACCTGAGCATGCTCATATTGAATAGCCCCTGCACCCTCCATGGAAAGCCCTGAGGCTGGGAAGCAGCATTTTAATCTCAGACCCCAAGCACTGGCTGGGCAGATCTAGGCAGGGGTGGAGAAGAATCTCAGAAGTCAAGTAACTGGCTGGGAAAATGCCCAGAAAAGGGAAAAAAATAAGACCTTAGAGAGCTACTTTATTGGGGAAGAGATGTTCCTTCCTCCCTTCCTTTCTGATGAAGAAGTACAATGCTTGCCATCAGGGAAGGATGTGGAGGTCGGGCCCTCTCTATCCCAGACATCCCAGGTGGATGTCTGGTGGGCTCAGGCCATGAAAGAGCTCAAAAAGGATTTTGAAAATCAAGTTAGACAGGTGGAGGAAAAACTGGGAAGAGAAATGAGAGAAATGCAAGAAAAACATGAAAAACGAGTCAATACCTTGTTAAAGGAGACCCAAAAAAATGCTGAAGAAAATAACACCTTGAAAAGTAGGCTCACTCAATTGGCAAAAGAGCTTCAAAAAGCCAATGAGGAGAAGAATGTTTTCAAAAGCAAAATTAGCCAAATGGAAAAAGAGATTCAAAACTCACTGAAGTAAATAGTTCTCTCATGATTAGAATGGAACAGATGGAGTCTAGTGACTTTCTGAGAAACCAAGAAATCATAAAACAAAACCGAAAGAATGAAAAAATAGAAGAGAATGTGAAATATCTCATTGGAAAAACAACTGACCTGGAAAATAGATCCAGGAGAGACAATTTAAAAATTGTCAAACTACATGAAAGCCATGATCAAAAAAGAGCCTAGACATCATCTTCATGAAATTATCAAGGAAAATTGCCCTGATATTCTAGAACCAGAGGACAATATAAGTAGTGAAGGAATCCATCGATCACCACCTGAAAGAGATCCAAAAAAAGAAACTCCTAGGAACATTGTGGCCAAATTCCAGAATTACCAGGTCAAGGAGAAAATATTGCAAGCAGATAGAAAGAAACAATTCCAGTATTGTGGAAATACAATCAGGATAACTCAAGATGTAGCAGCTTCTACATTAAGGGTTCAAAGGGTGTGGAATAAGATATTCCAAAAGTCAAAGGAACTAGAATTCAAACCAAGAATCACCTACCCAGCAATACTCAGTATAATACTTCAGGGGAAAATATGGTCTTTCAATGAAACAGAGGACTTTCAAGCATTCTTGATGAAAAGACCAGAGCTGAAAAGAAAATTTGACTTTCAAACACAAGAATGAGAAGAAGCATGAAAAAGTAAACAGCAAAGAGAAGTCATAAGGGACTTACCAAAGGTGAACTGTTTACATTCCTACATGGAAAGACAATATTTGTAACTCTTAAAACTTTTCAGTGTCTGGGTATTTGGTGGGACCACACACAGATGTACACACACACACACACACACACACATACACACATGTACATGCATGCACGTGCACACACATACACACATGTATGCACATACAGAGACAGAGAGCACAGAGTGAATTGAATAGCATGGGACTATATGTTAAAAGAAATTAAGGTATACGGTGACAGAGAAATGTAGTCGGAGGAGAGAGGGTGAAATGGAATGGGGTAAATTATCTCTCATTCAAGAGGCAAGCAGGAGACTTTTTCGTGGAGGGAAAAAAAGGAGAGCTGAGAAAAAAAAATGAAGTTTACCCTCATCACATTCGACTGAGGAAGGAGTAAAATGCACACTCATTTTGGTATGAAAACCTATCTTACACTACAGGAAAGTGGGGGAGAAGGAGATAAGGAGGGAGGGAGGGATGATGGAAGGGAGGGCAATGGGAGGAGGGAGCAATTTGAAGTCAACACTCTTGGGGAGGGACAGGATCAAAAGACAGAGTAGATGTAGTGGGTGGTAGGATATGATGGAGGGAAATAGAGTTAGTCTTACACAACACGACTGTTATCGAACTCATTTGCAAAACTACACAGATAGGGCCTATACTGAATTGCCTGCCTTCCCAAAGGTAATGGGTGGGGAGGGAGGGATGGGGAGAATTTGGAACTCAAAATTTTAGAAACAACTGTTTAGTATTGTTGTTGCTACTAGGAAATAAGAAATACAGGTAATGGGGAATAGAAAGTCATCTGGCCCTACAGGAGAAAAGAGAAGATGGGGACAAGAGAAGGGAGGGTTGATAGAATAGAGGGCAGATTGGTGATAGGGGAAATTAGAATGCTTGGGGTATTGGGGTGGGGGAAGGGGATAAAAGGGGAGAAAATTTGGAACCCAAAATTTTGTGAAAATGAATGTAAAAAGTTAAATAAATAAATTTTTATTTAAAAAAAACTTCATTTGACGTACCTTTATATTCTTAAATTGTTCTTCTCACTGTCTGGTTTCTACAAATGTCACCTTCATTTGTCTCTAATCCCTGACCTACCACTCTCATCTTGGTCCCTTTCAATCTAGCATATAACACTGTGCAATGCAACAGACTATATCTTAAATGCTAAGTTGCATCATTTTTTTCTCAATCTTTACAACTGATCTCTGCATCTTTTGAAACTATGGGCCATCTCTTTTCACTATTCACTGTCTCCTTCAGTGGTATTTGTGAAATTCTTCTTTCTTATTTTAACTCATTATTTTCTGACCATGTTTCCCTTGAAAGGTTATCATCTACATCACATGTGCTAAATGTCAGTGTCCCCTAAAGGTTTGTGCTTGCATCCCTTCTATTTTCTTACTATACTCTCTCATTTGGTGATTACATCACTACTTGAAAGAGTGATGCAGGACTATCACCCAAGTTTAGAAATTCTCTGTTGTAATTGGTTAAGCCAAATGATCTCTGTCCACACTATGTCTAGTGCCAATATAGGTGGTGGTACCTCAGGAACAGGAGACTACTAAGTTGCTTAAAAGGGTTGATGAATCTAGAACAGAGATGGGGCATGTCAAAGGTTCCTAGGTGATCAGAAGAGATTTCTGACCTGAGTTGCCACTGGGATGTCTAGCCTATGCAACCAGGGTAACCTGAGTAACCAGAGTATAGAGATATCTGGTTTCAAAATAAACAAATCAAAACAAACAAAAAAAGGATCTATATGTATTTTCTGAAATCACTTAATGGACTCAGGAGCCAGTTGAAAAGGGATAACTGCATCTGTATTAATGCATATAATTGAATGGTGAATGGACATAATCATTAAAGATCAGCAAGTTCAGTAAATATTCTATATCGTATCTATTTACTAAATAGAAAGCTCTCAAAATAAATGCCTCTTATTAGTAAAGTTATTCTAGCAGTACATTTTAATTGAGGAACTTTTATGAATACATTATTGGACTAACTAATATGAGTGACATTAAAGATACAGGACATAATTTTTCAAATTATAAGTTACTTTATTTTTTTTAATTTAACTACTTTCTTTATTTTCAGTTTTCAACAATCACTTCTATAAGTCTTGCATTTTCTCTCCCTTCATTTCCACTACCTCCCCAAGACACTTGCAATCTTATATGGGTTCTACATATACATTCTTATCAAAAACGTTTTCACATTAGTCATGTTGCATGGAAGAATTAAAACAAATGGTAGAAATGGTAGAAACAAAATGTAACACAAGAGAAAAGAATCTGTTTCATTCTGCATCCTGATTTCATAGTTCTTTCTCTGGATGTGGATGGCATTTTGCCTTGAGTCCTTTGGGAAAGTTTTAAGTCCTTGCATTGCTGTGAAGGTCTAAGTCCAACAGAAACAGTCCTCACACACTGCGGCTGTTATGTTATATAATATTCACCTGCTTCTGCTCATTTCATTCAGTATCAGTTCATATAAGTCTTTCCAGGTTTTTCTGAAGTCCTCCTGTTCATCATTTCTTATAGCACAATAGCATTCCATTACATTCATACACCACAACTTATTTAGCCATTTCCCAATTGATGGACGTTCCCTCAATTTCCAGTTTTTGGCCACCACAAAGAGAGGTGCTACAAATATTTTTGTATATGTGGGACCTTTTCCCATTTTTATGATCTCTTTTTGATACAGCCCTAGAAGTGATATTGCTGGGTCAAAGGGTATGCACATTTTCGTAGCCCTTTGGACATAGTTCCATTGCTCTCCAGAATGATTGGATCAGCTCACAACTCCACCAAAAATGAATTAGTGTTCCAAATCTCCCACTTCTCCAACATTTATCATCTTTATAGGACATAATTCTTGAACCCAGGGCATTTTTATTCTAGTTGATAAGACACAATATATTTATATTTAACAAAACAAATCAGTAAATAATATGTGGTTAGAGATTAAATGTCTCAGGAAGGTGAGAGAGAGAGAGCAGTGGGACTATGCTTCCAAGGAAAGATTTCTTGGAGAAGTTGGAAATTTAGTTTGGTCTTATGGAATATGTATAAACTAGTTAAAAGGAGAAAGAAGAAAGTACATTTCAGGCAAGGTGGACAGTATAAGCAAAGCTTCAGAGGCAGAAAAGATAATTATTTTCTAGGAGCAATGAATGAGTGGATCAGTCTAATTGGAATGCATAGTTTATGTAGAAAAACAGAAAATAAGATTGAAAAAATTGATTAGTAAAATGAGTAGAACTAGGAGAACACTGTACAAGGTAATAGCAGTATTTTATGATTATCTACTATGAACAACTTATCTAGTATCATGATATATATCAATATCATTATCTACGACCGTTCTGAAGGGCATATGATGAAAGGTGCTTTCCATCTCCAGGGAAAGATCTGGTAAAGCCTGAATGGAAATTAGATATTTTTTCCTTAATTTATTTTATTTTTGTCTAAGTTTTCTTTCTCAGTGTGACTTACTTCAACATATATTTTGCTTGACTGCACATGTGTAACCTATATCAAATTGTCTGCTTCATCAGTGGGGGATGGGGGTGGGATTTGGAACTCAAAATTTGAACAAAAGTATGATAAATTGTTTTTACGTGTAATTGGAAAAGTTAAATATGTATATACATATATATGTATAAACATTATATATATATAATACATATATACATATTTAACTTTCCCAATATATATATGGAAAGTTGGTTACTATTACCCATTATCAATCTTAAATCTGATAATGAAAGCCTGAAATTAAATAGTGAATGGAACATTCAAACTATGCTGCTTTGCTGGGCTTGGATTAGAGTTACTGAAAAGTGAGTTTTCTTTTTTTTCTTTGTTTAAGTCTATTTTTCTCTCTTTATAACTGGGAGAAAATAATATCCCTATCTCAGAAAGCTTTGACAAATAATGATGATATTCAAAGCAAGTCATTTCCCTTTCATTAAGTTCTTTATGAGACAGTGTAAGAGAAGAAATAAAACAGACCCCCTGAGGTCATCTGACAGCTTTTGGTTAACTGAACTTTTTGACTAACCATCCCTTATTGCTCTCCCCCAATTCACTAACAAAGCTTTCACTGTACCTTGTTGAAATGAAAAGTATATATGTAAGAGTTTCCACAGTTGGCTCATTACTCAAATAGGAAGAAACATGAAGACACCAGTGTCGTATGCCTGTGTGAATCATGATAACTTAGAGTTTGAAGGATCACTTTATGGATGAATAGTCATGATATATTACACAAAGCTTTCTAACATGTGGAGGTTTCTGGATGAGACAATGCAGACAGAGATTGCTTTCCCATTGATGTTGCCTTTGATATTTATTGGCTTTGAGGGAATTATGAAAATGCTCACAGATCTTTTACCTAACAGAAATGATTCTAGATAATGAACTGGAGAAATAGCTATCTTGAGAGCTCTTTAATGGTGTGCTTCACTCCATGTGCATAGTAGTAGCTGTGTCTCTGAAAGTCCCCTTCATAAATGGCCTTTAAAATATGCTGAGGCTAATGTTAAATATCTCTGCATTCAATGAGAGGTTTTATTGATCCAGCTATCTGATGTTATGTAGCTCTCTAAGTTGCACAAGGGCTATTTTAAATGGACATATACAATTGAATCTAACAATTCTTATCAAGTAAGTAAGCGCATCTCTAGCACTAATTATCAAGTCATCAAAAGTATGAAGAAAGCCAGCAGGGTGTGTAAATGAGAGTGAACAAATCAGGAGATTTGAAAAGCAGATCCCTTATTTAAAAATGTTTTCTCATAAATCACTCATATCAATTAAGAATCTATAACTTCACTTTGAATTTCTCCCATAAAAATAGATAATGTAACACTAAGAGGACTTGACTTCTGAGAAACTTTATATTGAAATTTAATTAATTACACAAATCTAATGTTTAGTCAATTATTTATATGTATGGTTTCCCTTATAGCATCCAGGTATTTAGAAGCATACAGACGAGGAATGTGTTTACGTTGCTTTTTATGTGATCTTTGACATCTCATGCTCATTCATATCCATAGATATAAATATATATTAAAAGCTACTGAATTCACATATAATATCCCCCAAACTTCATAATTTTGTAATTTACATATCATCAAAGACCTATGTAGGTGATAGGTCATATCATCTTGAAATTATTAGCATGGTGTGAGTATAGCCAGAGGATTTTTGCTATAATTAGTTGTAAATGTACAAAAATGGCAAGATTTTCGCTGATTAGAGATATGTGGAGTGAAAAATAATGGACAGTCAAGGATAATGCTGAGATTCTGCACTTGACCTGCTAGTGCTGCCTAATACCTGAGACAGGAAAGCTTGAAAGAGGGAAAGAGTAAATTCATTGAAGGCCCTAATAAATCCCCTTAATAAAAGGAATTATTCTGTGAAGGCTGGATTCAGTCAAAGAGACATACTTGATGACCTAGAGGGTCACATGTTGCTGTGAGGCCTGAGATTCTCCATCCCTAGTTTAGACACATTTAGTTTGAAATGACTCCCAAACATCAATTTTGATATATCTAGACATTTGGTAATGTGACAATGAGCTTCATGGAGCTAAATATGTAGATTCATGTGTAAATATATAGAGATGGTAGTTAAACACAGAGTAGCTGATCAGGTTGCCACAAGAGGAACAGAGGGATTGTAGGGGGAAGAGTGCCTTGAGCAAAACTTGGGAGAAATACACAGATTTTTATCATTATATTATTATTATCTGCATTATGCAGACAATGTGTTATCAAAGGAGATGTAGAAAGAGTCATCACACAAGTAGGTAGTGAACTACAAGGTAGTGATAGCAAGAAAAACTATGAAAGAGAGGGAATACAGGGGGATAAAAAAAAAATGGTGGTTTTCAGTGCCAGATGCAGCAGACAGGTGAAAATGGATTAGAATTGAGAAAAGACTACTGGTTTTAGTCATTAAGTTTTTATTGCTAACTTTGAAGAAAGAAGTTTTAGTTGACGAATGAAGTCAGTCTGATTGCCAAGGACTGATAAGTAATAAGGGTAGAAGAAAGAAAAGGAAAAAAAAAAAAGTAAAGATAACTATTCAAAGATCTTAATATTCTCTGTCACTTTTCTAATATTATTAAGTCCAAGGTTTTTCAAAATCATTGGTGTCTTTACCACCTGAAGATACAATATATATCAGCTCCTTACTGCCCCAAGACTGTTTTACTTTCAGTGCAGATTTCGAAATACACACACACACACACACACACACACACACACACACACACACACACACACAGTTTCACTCTGGGTACTTTTTCAGTGTTATTTCTGCCTATTTCAGAAGTACTTTCTTTGGGTGCTATATTTGTTGGGGTCCAACAATAATACTTCCTCTGTTCTTGTACAAGAAAATGGTTTGTAACTTTTTTTTCAACTCTTTCCTACTTTTCTTCTTTGCACAATTCTCAGATTTTCATCCTTAAATGCCTATGGTACGACTTTGTCTAGTTAGGCACTTTGCCAAGCTTTCTTTAAACTGGTTTTACTCTCTACTGATTTTTTCCTGGTTTACCAGATGATACCGCTTGTCTGTCAGACTGTTCTGTAGGGTTTTCCAGATGAGTTAGATCCCAAATGGGTATTGCTTTTGGCCTTGAATGTTCAAACTCTGTTCTTTTTCCTCACCATAACTTCTGATCCACTGGTTTCTCAACTTTTCCCAGGCTACCTTTGCTGTAATAGTTACATTATCCTTCTTGCCTTGTGTGAACTCCTTGGTGAGCTAGTTCTTTTCTACACTGTTCTCTTCTCCTGAAGTGCTTATCCTTTTTCTTCTACAGTCAAGCTTGTCCTGTCAAGATTCTTATTTTATTAAATAAAAAATGAGGCCATTCACGGAGAGCTCACTTTTGTCCCCCTCCTCCTCATCTCTTACCACCCAGTTGACTTATGCCATATCTCTTTTACCCTTGCTTCCCACAAAGAAATGACCTTTCTGTTTGCCAAAGCAAACCACTCTCCATGCACAAGTCACTCCATTCCTTTGTATCTCTCAAGCAGATTGTCCATGTCTACTATTTCATGTATATTTAATCTTTCCTACACGCGCACACACACACACACACACACACACACACACAAATTGAAAACTAAAACACATTCATCGTTTTACCATTTTGATCCTTGGTGAAGGAGGACTCAAATTTAAAACAGTTGCTACTGAATATTTTTTCCCACCAAATTAACTTCTGGGTGTAGTGAAGCTGATGAATGAAATACTTCCGTATTGGATATTCTAGCTCACCTTCTGGGTGAAAACACTACTGTGCTGGGTTAAGCAGTGTTTCTTCCTAACCTTGACTACTAGACCTCTAGCAGTCCTTTTGGGACATCACAAAGCTCTAAACCAAAAAAAAAAAAGAAAACAAAACAAAGTGATCAAATCTCAGTCACAGTCCTGGGCTTTCACAGGTGATCATGGGCTCATATGACAAGCTGGTGGGAGAAGGGTACATAGTCACTGCCACTCTAGAGCTCAGTCATCCTTAATCCTGATGAACATTCTTTTGTTTGCAAATGCAATTTTAGCTCAGTAGTCAATTAGCAGATTTTTCTTTACCATTAGTGAGTGAATAAGAACAGGAAACAGTCCCAGTATGCTTTAACATGCTCCAAATCAAGGGCAGGGGCAATTTATTGCATGTTATCATGAAATTCTAGAATTAAGTTCTACAAAACTGTCACTTGTGTGACGTCTCTGTGTACGCTCTGAGGATGGGACCCCTATTGGTCAGTCCCCCTTTACAGAACAAAAACATAGATACAAGTATGACTCAGTTGTGTTCATTTTGGGGACAATCATGTATTATTATGTCTTATTAGGCATTATGCAAAGTGCTAGCATGAATATATCATTCTGACCAAGACACAGAATTTGTACTGGAAGTAGAGGGGACAACGGGAAAAAATTGGCATCATTTGGGAATTGTAAAATTAATAATATAAATCATTTTTGCTATGATCAGAAATTTTATATAAGTGAAGGAATGGGAAAATTTGTAATCAAACTGAGCAAGTTCATTATAGGCTAGCTAAAAAGAGGAGTGTAGATTTAGAGTTTTATTGCTAATCAAATTCATCCTGAAAAATGCAGTTGTCATTACATCTGAACAAAAAGAGATGATGTGTGGGGAAGAGGGAAGAATTAGTATCCCACTCCTATTTCGTAGTTATCTACTGATTTACACATCATTTATTATAAGATCATAGGTCAATAGACAGAGCTAGAAGAAAACTTGAAAATCCTTTAGTCCAACCCTTCCCCCATTTAATATATGAGATCAAAGTGAATAAAGTAAATTTCACAAGGCTGCACAGGTAGATCATGGCAGAGTAGAGCTCCTTCTACTCTAGAACCCTGTCCCCTACACATCACTTGTGGTTACCACTTCAGGTACAACTACAACACCCCCAACACTAGATTTCTCAAATACTATATTTTGAACCTAGACCCCAAAATACAAGCATACACTTGTGTGTTTTTGTGTGAATGTGTGTGCGTGTGCATGTGAGAGAAAAAGAGAGAGAGAGAGAGAGAGAGAGAGAGAGAGAGAGAGAGAGAGAGAGAGAGAGAGAGAGAGAGAGAGAGAGAGAGGAAATAATTATGTGGTTGGAATAAACTTCCAATAAGACCAGAATTTAGGGGAAAGAATGTCCTCTAACACACTTATAAGTTTAATTTTCATTGTTGATATTTTCTCCTTTGTTATCTTAAGTGTAGTCAATCACAAAAAACTATAAAAATCAAACCCTGACTTTTATATTTGACATTTGCAAGGTGTAAATGTTCACTCTGAAAATTTAATAATCGGCTTGGGCAAACCAATTGGAGCTTGCTCCAGCATACATGCCCCTGACTTTACCTGTATAAGCCTTTATTTCCTCTTCTGTCTTTGCAAACCTATGCTTCATGCATTGAGGAACATAGTAGTAGTTTAATAAATGTTAGTTGAAATGTAGGATTGAAATGGAGTAGATCATAGGTTCACAAAATGGGCAATAATGCCCCTGGGGGTGCTAGAATGATCCATGGGTTAGCAGTAGCCTCATGTGAAATTTGGGGGTGGCAGGCATTGACTAAAAATACAAAAGCTTTAGAATCTTAGGAAAGAAGAAAAGGTAAGAAAATTTTGAAAAGCCATTTGTACATGTTTCATATTTTGTATAACACAGTTAAAGTCACAGTCATTATATTACTTTCCAAATAAACACACAAAATGCAAATTATAAGTGATCAGTAGTCAACATGGCTGACAAGTCTTAACTGTTGGCAGGTGAGCATGTCATGCCACACATTGTTGAGAAGGTCAGCATTCATCAGCAGGAACATGTGCATGTAATGACTTGTTTACAATAAGATACTATAGGGCTACATGACATAATATTGTGTCATTAAAATTTCCATGTAGGGAAGAACTCACAAATTTGCAATAAATTTTAAGATGTTTAAAGAAAGATTTCTAAGAATATGCTGAGTAACTTTTTAAAAAGGGGATGGTAGTCCAAATAAATTTGGGAACCTCTGGTCTAGATAATTTCCCATCATAGGGAAAGCCAGGTTATAACTACAAGGGCCTACTCTATTTCATAATGTACTCCAAAAAAAATCGGAATTCTCCCCCTTAGAAAATAGTAAATTAGATGGCCCTTCATATTCTTTTAAGAAAAGCTTCATTTTTTTCTGGCCCAGATCTCCAAAATATGAAACTTTACAATCGACAATCAACAAGCATTTTTGAGCTTACTATATACTAAGCTCTATGTAAAATACCAAAGATATCAAGGAAGGCAAAATTGACTTCTAAAACACATATTCCTATGGAGGAGAAAAATATCCAAACACTTAGGTACATAAAAGATATATTCAGAGTAGGTGGATGGTCATCTCAGAAGGAGGGTACTAGCAGAGGGATTGGAGGAAGGGAGATGAGGAAAGACCTGAAGAAAGGAGAATTTGACTTAAGTTTTAAGTCAGGGAAGCCAGGGTTCTGAGGGAGAGTATTCCAGTCATAGGATGCAGTCACTGAAAAGGTTTAGAGTATCCTGAGAGATATAGGAAAGCCAATCCAGTGTCCCTGGATTGTAGAATGCATGAAGGGCTGTGAAGTATAAGAAGATTTGAAAAGTAAGAAGGAGAAGGATGTGAAGGCTATATATACTGAATGGAGGCTGTAGTGCACATTAGGGAGAATTTGAACGGAGTAATTTGCAAACTTTAAGATATATACATATGTGTTTATAGTTTATACAGACTTTAATATTCATTGAATTTTCTTCCTAAAATATGCCCACTTTTGAAAATGTATGCGTTCTTGACTTACATTGTCATCCACAATTCAAATTCATAATGTAAATACCCAGATTTTCCATCTCATTACCTTATATTCATCCTGATAAACTATCTTCTGGTATGTTGTGTTTACCTGGTCCTCTTACTAGTTAAAGAGGTTATTTTTCCCGCTCATTCTTGCTGTACAGAAGTAATTTTCCTCCTTTTTATTAAAATTATATTTTCGGGGGGAGGAGCTAAGATGGCAGAGTAGAAAGACTGACATATGCTAGCTCCGAACCCACAGCCCATATATTTTCTCTAAAAAGAACTCCCCACAAATTCTGCAGCACTGCCAGCCACACAGAAACACAGTGGAAGAGATTTCCGTTCCAGAGAGCCCTGGAAAGCCATCCGCAGGGGTCCGTCACACTCCGGACAGCAGAGCCCACCCCGGTGCTGCCCTGGCCATGCGGCCCCAGAGGAGCATATCCCAGCAGGCTTCAGGGACGGAATCTCTGGGGGCCATGAAGATCCCTCTACTCACAGGCTCTCCAGGTCAGTGAGAGACGTCTGGGCTGGCTGAGAGGGGAGCGGGGTGTCTCCATAACTCAGGACTTCTCGGGATGAAGCAGCAGAGGCAGCGGGACTCCCAGAGCAGGCACGAGCTCAGGGCCATCACCAAAGGTCTCTGCATAAAGCCCCTGAGGGAACTGAGCCTGGGAGGCAGCACTGCCTCCACCTGAGAACCTGAACTTAAGCTCACATTGAATACCAGCCACGCCTGCCACAGAAAGCCCTGAGGCTGGGGAGCAGCATTTGAAACTCAGACCCCAAGCACTAGCTGGGCAGATCTAGGCAGGGGTAGAGAGGAATCTCAGAAGTCAAGTAACTGGTTGGGAAAATGCCCAGAAAAGGGAAAAAAAATAAGCCTATAGAAAGCTATCTTCTTGGAGGACAGATGTTCCCGTCTTTCATTTCTGATGACAAAGGAACAATTCTTACCATCAGGGAAAGACGTGGAGGTCGGGGCCTCTGTATCCCAGACATCCCAGGTGGATGTCTGGTGGACTCAGGCCATGGAAAAGCTCAAAAAGGATTTTGAAAATCAAGTTAGACAGGTGGAGGAAAAACTGGGAAGAGAAATGAGAGAAATGCAAGAAAAGCATGAAAAACGGGTCAATACCTTGGTAAAGGAGACCCAAAAAATGCTGAGGAAAAGAACACCTTGAAAAATAGGCTCACTCAATTGGCAAAAGAGCTTCAAAAAGCCAATGAGGAGAAGAATGCTTTCAAAAGCAGAATTAGCCAAATGGAAAAAGAGGTTTAAAAGCTCACTGAAGAAAATACTTCTCTCAAAATTAGAATGGAACAGATGGAGTCTAATGACTTTCTGAGAAACCAAGAAATCATAAAACAAAACCAAAAGAATGAAAAAATGGAATAGATGTGAAATATCTCATTGGAAAAACAACTGACCTGGAAAACAGATCCAGGAGAGACAATTTAAAAATTATGGAACTACCTGAAAGCCATGATCAAAAAAAAGAGCCTAGACATCATTTTCCATGAAATTATCAAGGAAAACTGCCCTGATATTCTAGAACCAGAGGGCAAAATAAGTATTGAAGGAATCCATCGATCACCACCTGAAAGAGATCTAAAAAGAGAAACTCCTAGGAACGTTGTGGCCAAATTCCAGAATTTCCAGGTCAAGGAGAAAATATTGCAAGCAGCTAGAAAGAAACAATTCCAGTATTGTGGAAATACAATCAGGATAACTCAAGATCTAGCAGCTTCTTCATTAAGGGATTGAAGGGCGTGGAATAGGATATTCCAGAAGTCAAAGGAACTAGGACTCAAACCAAGAATCACCTACCCAGCTAAACTGAGTATAATACTTCAGGGGAAAATATGGTCTTTCAATGAAACAGAGGACTTTCAAGCATTCTTGATGAAAAGACCAAAGCTGAAAAGAAAACTTGACTTTCAAACACAAGAGTGAGAAGAAGCATGAAAAAGTAAACAGCAAAGAGAAGTCATAAGGGACTTACCAAAGGTGAACTGTTTACATTCCTACATGGAAAGACAATATTTGTAACTCTTAAAACTTTTCAGTGTCTGGGTTTTTGGTGGGACCACACACAGATGTACACACACACACACACACACGCACACACACACATGCACACATGTACATGCATGCACGTGCACACATGTACGCACATATAGAGACAGAGAGCACAGAGTGAATTGAATAGGATGGGACTATATCTTAAAAGAAATTAAGGTCAACGGTGAGAGAGAAATGTAGTGGGAGGAGAGAGGGTGAAATGGAATGGGGTAAATTATATCTCATTCAAGAGGCAAGCAGGAGACATTTTAGTGGAGGGAAAAAGAGGAGAGTTGAGAAAAAAACATGAAGTTTACCCTCATCACATTCGACTAAGGAAGGAGTAAAATGCACTCATTTTGGTATGAAAACCTATCTTACAATAGAGGAAAGTGGTGGAGAAGGAGATAAGGAGGGAGGGAGGGATAATGTAAGGGAGGGCAGTGGGAGGAGGGAGCAAATTGAAGTCAACACTTGGGGAGGGACAGGATCAAAAGACAGAATAGAAACAATGGGGGGCAGGATAGAATGGAGGGGAATACAGTTAGTCTTACACAACATGACTATTATCGAAGTCATTTGCAGAACTACACAGATATGGCCCATACTGAATTGCCTGCCTTCCCAAAGGTAAGGGGTGGGGAGGGAGGCATGGGGAAAATTTGGAACACAAAGTTTTAGGAACAACTGTTGAGTATTATTCTTGCTACTAGGAAAGAGGAAATACAGTTAATGGGGAATAGAAAGTCATCTGGCACTACAGGAGAAAAGAGAAGATGGGGACAAGAGAAGGGAGGGTTGATAGAAGAGAGGGCATATTCGTGATAGGGAAAATTAGAATGCTTGGTGTATTGGGGTGGGGGGAAGGGATAAATGGGGAGAAAATTTGGAACCCAAAATTTTGTGAAAATGAATGTATAAAGTTAATTAAATAAATTTATATAAATAATAAATAAATATCAAAAAATAAAATTATATTTTCATACTGTGGATTATTCTTTGTAACTTATCTGAAAGCATGACTTTATCACAGTCCTCATGTCTAACTCATTGCTTTTCTTTCTTTTAATTAAATTATTTTATTTGTTTCCAGTACTTGAAAATCACTTTCATATGTATTAGATTTTTACCCCTCCCTTCCTCTCATTCTTCTTTCCTTTCTCACTCCGAGATGGCATACAACCTTATATAGATTCTGTACATACTTTCTTATTAAATATGTGTTGGGTAGAAGAATTAAAATGAATGGGAGAAACCATAAAAGAAAGTAAAACATAATACAAAAGAAAATGGTCTGTTTCTATCTGCAATCGAATTCCATAGTTCTTTCTCTGGATGTGGAAGGTGTTTTGCCTCGAGTCCATTGGAAATTTTTTAAGTGCATGCATTTCAATGAAATACTAAGTCTATCAGAAAAATTCCTACCACACTGTGGTTGTTGTTGTGTACAAAGTTCTCTTGGTTCTGCAATTTTTACTCATCATCAGTTAATGTAAGTCTTTACAGGCTTCTCTGAAGTCTTCCTCTTCATTGTTTCTCATAGCACAATAGTATTCCATTACATTCATATACCACAAAACGTTCAGTTCTTCGCAAATTGATGGACATCCCTTTGATTTCCAATTTTTGGCCACCACAAAGAGAGCTGCTATAAATATTGTTGTACATGTGGGAGCCTTTCCCATTTCTGTGATCTCTTGGGGATAGAGTCCCAGAAGCCTGGGTCAAAAGGCATGCACATTTTTGTAGCCCTTTGAGCATAGTTCCAAATTGCTCACCAGAAATGTTGGATAAGCTTACACTAACAATGGATCAAAGCTTCACCAACAGTGAATTAGTGTTCCAACTCTCCCACACCTTCTCCAACATTTAACATGTTCCTGTTGTTCTTGTGTTAGCCAATCTGTTATGATGTGATATGGTACCTCAGAATTGTTTTGATTTGCATCTCTAATCAATAGTGATTTAGAGCATTTTTTTCATATGATTCCAGATAGCTTTAATTTCTTCTTCTGAAAACTCTCTGTTCATATCCTTTGACCATTTATCAATTGGGGAATGACTTGCATTCTTGTACATTTGACTTAGTCCTCTATATGTGTGAGAAATGAGACCTTTATCACAGATACCAGTTGCGACATTTCTTTCTCATTTTTCTGCTTCCCTCCTAATCTTGGTTGCATTAAATTTGTTCATGCAAAAACTTTTCAATTTAATGTAATCAAAATTATCCATTTTGCACTTCATCCTGTTCCCTATATCTTGTTTGGTCATAAATTTCCTCATTCTCCATAAGTCTGACAAATATACTCTTTCTTGCTCCCCTAATTTGTTTATAGTTTCAATCTTTAAACCTACATCATGGATAAACTTAGACTTTATTCTTGTGTACGGTGTCAGGATTTGGTCTATGCAGAGTTTCCACCAAACTCTTATCCAGTTTTCCCAGCAATTTTTGTCAAACAGTGACAAAAACCTGGGGTCCTTGGCTTTATCAAACATTAGATTGCTATATTGATTGACTATTGTGTCTTGAGTACCTAACATAATGCACTGTTTCTTAGCCATTACAAAGTGGTTTTGATGATTGCTGCTTGATGATACAATTTGAGATCTGGTAGGGTAAGAGCACCTTTGCTAGGATTTCTTTTCAATGGTTCCCTTGATATTCTGGGCTTTTTGTTCTTCCAGATTAATTTTGCTATTATTTTTTCTAGCTCTAGAAAGTAATTATCTGGTACTTTGATTGGTATGGTACTGAATAAGTGTATTAATTTAGGTGGAATTGTCACTTTTATTATATTAGCTCGACCTATCCACAAGCAACTGATGTTTTTCCACTTACTTAGATCTGACTTTATCTATGGGAAAAGTGTTTTTAATCGTGTTCATATATTCCCTGGGTTTATTTTGTAACCTGCAATGTTGCCAAAGTTGTTTACTATTTCAAGTAGCTTTTTACTTGATTTTCTGGGATTCTCTAAATATGTTATTATATCATCTGCAAAGAGTAATAACTTAATTTCTTCTTTGCCTACAATGATTTCTTCAATTTCTTTTTTTTCTTCTCTTATTGCTACAGCTAGTATTTTTAATGGCATACTGAAAAACAGTGATGATAATGGACATCCTTTTTTCACCCGTGATCTTATTGGAAATGCATCTAGCTTGTCCTCATTACATGAAGTGTTTGCTGATGGTTTTAGGTAGATACTGCTTATTATTTTATGGAAGTTCTATTTATTCCTATGCTTTCCAATGTTTTCCATAGGAATGGGTGGCATATTTTGTCTAAGGCTATTTCTGCATCTACTGAGATAATCATATGTTTGCTGTTAGTTTTGTTGCTGATATGATTAATATCATATCATGATATCATATGATTAATAATGCTGATAGTTTCTGTAATACTAAACGAGCCTGCATTCCTGGTATAAATTCTACATGATCATAATGTGTTATATGTATGTGTGCATATATATGTATATTTGTATGTATATGTTTATGTATATTATCCCTCCAACTACCCAAATACTGAGAAAAGTTTCAAGAATTGAAAATTAATCTTTCCAAATAGGAATATAAACATTTCAACTTTAGTAAGTCCCTTATGATTTCTTTCCTGATTACCTTTTCATGTTTCTCTTGATTCTTGTGTTTGAAAGTCAAATTTTTTTACTCAGCTCTGGTCTTTTCATCAAGAATGCTTGAAAGACCTCTATTTCCCTGAATGATCATTTTTTCTCCTAATGCATCATACTCAATTTTTCTGGGTAGGTGATTCTTGGTTTTAATCCTAGTTCCTTTTACTTCTGGAATATCATATTCCAAGCCCTTTGATCCCTTAATATATAAGTTGCTAGATCTTTGGTTATCCTGATTGTATTTCCACAATACTCAAATTGTTTCTTTCTGATTGCCTGTAATATTTTCTCTTTGACCAGGGCACTCTGAAATTTGGCAACAGTATTCCTAGGAGTTTCTCTTTTTGGATCTCCTTCAGGAGGGGATCTGTGGATTCTTTCAATATTTATTTTACCCCTTGTTCTAGAATATCAGCACAGTTTTCCTTGATAATGTTATGAAAGATGTTGTCTAGGCTCTTTTGTTGATCATGACTTTCAGATAGTCCCATAAATTTTGAATTTTCTCTCCTGGATCTTCAGGTCAATTGTTTTTTTCAGTGAGATATTACACATTGTCTTTTATTTTTTTCATTCTTTTGGTTTTGTTTTGTAATTTCTTGGTTTCTCATAAGTCCTTAGCTTCCATCTGCTCAATTCTAATTCTTTAAGAACTATTTTTTTCAGTGAGCTTTTGAACCTCCTTTCCATTTAACTAATTCTGCTTTTAAAGCATTCTTTTTCTTAATGGTTTCTTGGACCTCTTTTGTCTTTTGAATTAGTATATTTTAAAGATATTATTTTCTTAAGCATTTTTTGGGATCTCGTTTAGGAAGTTGTTGACTTCCTTTACACAATTTTCTTGTATCACTCTCATTTCTCTTCCCATTTTTTTCTGCCACCTCCCTTACTTGATTTTCAAAATTCTTTTTGAGTTCTTCTATGATCTGTGACCATTGCATATTTCTTCCACAGGTTTTGAATCCAGAAGTCTTGCCTTTTATCTCTTCCTCTGATGGTGTGCTCTGTTTTTTCTCATCAGAAAGGATTGAAGAAAATACTTGTTCACCAAAAAAGTAATCTTCTATAGTCTTTTTTCCCCCTATTTGGGCATTTTTCCAGCCAGTTACTTAACTTGAGTCCTTTGTCAAGTGGTGGGTATACTCTAGGGACCTGCAAGTTCTCGGTTCCTCCAAGGTGCTACAATCAAAGGAGAGGAGTTTACTCCTCTCCTGGCCTGCACTGTGGTCTTGGAGCAACCACAAGCTTTTCTGCCCAGGACCTGTGAGTAGAATTCCTTCTCCATAGCTTCCACTAGCTCCACCACACCAGCCAGTGTTCCTTCTCACCCCAGGGTCTTCACTCAGGGCCAATATGCATATCAGCAGTCCAATTCCCCCAGGGTCTTTATGCAGAGGGTTCCCAAATGGATGCTGCTGCCTCAGCAACAGCTGCTGTCTAGGGCAAGGGCTAGACTACATTCACATTCCAGCTAGGTGAAAGCATGCTCTCACTTAGCCTTGAAGCTGCCCTTGGCATTTGGGGGCTGAAGCAACTGGGAACCTCAGCTGCTGCCCATGATTCTGCACTCTCAGGCCTGCTTCAGTTCTGTCCATGCTATGCCTCATGGCCAAGACTGGGCTGCACTCTGCTCTAAGCCTGGAGTGGTAGACCTTTCCTACCACCATTCCAGGATGTCTTCGTCTGGTAGTCTCCATTGCATCGTTCTATGACCCCTACTGCTCCTAAATTTGTTTAGAGTCATTTTTGCAGGTATTTTATGAGTTGTGAGTGGAAAGATTCTACAGGTCCATCCTTCTACTCCACAATCTTGGCTTGCTTCCGCCTTAATACTTTCTTTTTTAAAAAAAGAAAGAAAATGTCAACATGACTGAACAATATTTTGAAGAAATCTGAAAATACATGTAAAAGACCATACTCCTGGTCTTTACTCCTCAGTGAAGTTGGCAGGTGAATCTTTCTTCCCATATCTCTTTGATTAAATCATACTTATTCTTCATGATTAAGCAAGTTTATCTGTTTGTTTGTTTGTTTTGGTGACTTGTCTTTCTTTTTAAAATGATGAAATCATTGCATATATTGATTTCTTGTTTCTGCTTATTTCACCCTGTTTCAATTTGCATATATTTGTTTCCCAATAGTCTTCATATTCATCATTTCTTTAAGTACAATAATATTACATTACATTTATGGATCTCCAATTGTTCAGCCAATTTCCAGCCAAGGGTCATACATTTTGACTCTAGCTCTTTGCACTTGCAAAATTGATATGGAGACTTTCTTGTTTTCATGCAGTCTTTGTATAGAAAACTGGTAGGTGACACTATAGGTAAGAATATATATGTGTATGTGTGTGTGCACACATACATTCTGATACTTTTTTTGCATGCCTGGTACTATTAGAGTCTTAAGAAATACCACTGACTCATGTAGAAGAATATATCTCCTACCCATAGTGATGAAATATGTTGATCTCAACCTCTCCTAATTTTTTATTATTTTTTATTGTTAATGGTATGAGCCTTCATATTAAGTACTCATATCTTTGTGGATTGCATTATAAAGCATGGTGTTGTGGTCGTTGTTGTTGTTGTAGTCATCCTTTATTGCCAAAGAAGACCATGACATTAGAGAAATGATGAAATGACTTGGACTTGACTTTGTTTTGAGTGAAGGAGGGCTGTGCAAGGTCACCAGCTTCACTTCTCCTCTGGAGACATATGAATCCAGTGAGAGATATTCGTCAGGATTACTGGAGAAGATCCAGAATGCAATGAGAGAACTTGTCTCTTTAGGTTGAGTTCTATTCAGATAACACACTTAGAGAGTAAACAGTGTGTGAAAGTCTAATTTGGGGGGAGCAGCCAAGATGGCAGAGTAGAAAGACACACATACACTAACTGTGAAACCACAGCCTATAAAATACCTGTAAAGAAGAACTCCCAACAAATTCTGGAGGAGCTGGAAGCCACAAAACAATGGAGTAGAGATTTCTGGTCCAGAGAGACCAGAAAAACTGACACCAAAACAGAGCCCAGCCCTGCCCTGGCCATGCAACCCTGAGAGAAGCAGATCTGAGCAGGCTTCAGGGACAGAATCTCCAGCAGCATAGCAGTTCCTTCCACCCACAGGAGCAAAAGTCTGTGAGAGAGCCTGTTTGGCTGGCTGAGAGGGGAATGGGGTATCTCCATAACTCGGGCCCCCTTGGGAGGTAGCAGCAGACAGGGGCTCCCAAAGCAGGTAGGAGCTTGAATCCATTGTTGAAGATCTCCAAGTAAACCTCTTGAGGGAACTGAGCCCTGTGTGGCAGCCCTGCACCCACCTGAGCAGCTGAACTTAATCTCACATTGAATAGCAGCCCGGTCCCCACCTGGGCATCTGAATTTAATCTTACATTGAATAGCAGCCCTATCTCTGCTGAAAGCCCTGAGGCTGGGAAGCAGCATTTGAATCTCAGACCCCAAGCACTAGCTGGGTGGATCTGGAAGCAAGTGGGTATGGAAAGGAATATCAAAAGTCAAGTAATTGGCTGGGAAAATGCCCAGAAAAGGGGAAAAAATAAGGCCATAGAAGGTTCCTTTCTTAGTGAACAGATATTTCCTCCCTTCCTTCCAGGTGAGGAAGAAGAATGTTTATCATCAGGGAAAGACATAGAAGTCAAGGCTTCTGCATCCCAAACATCCAAAATAGGTATTCAATGGTCTCAGGCCATGGAAGAGCTCAAAAGGGATTTGGAAAATCAAATTAGAGAGGTGGAGGAAAAACTGGAAAGAGAAATGAGAGAGATGCAAGAAAAGTATGAAAAGCAGGTCAACACCTTGCTAAAGGAGACTCAAAAAAAATGCTGAAGAAAATAACACCTTGAAAAATAGGCTCACTCAATTGGCAAAAGAGGTTCAAAAAGCCAATCAGGAGAAGAATGCTTTAAAAAGCAGAATTAGCCAAATGAAAAAAAGAGGTTCAAAAGTTCACTGAAGAAAATAGTTCTCTCAAAATTAGAATGGAACAGATGGAGGCTAAAGACGTTCTGAGAAACCAAGAAATCACAAAACAAAACCAAAAGAATGAAAGAATGGAAGAGAATGTGAAATATCTCATTGGAAATACAACTGACCTGGAAAATAGATCCAGGAGAGACAACTTAAAAATTATGGGACTACCTGAAAGCCATGATCAAAAAAAGAGCCTAGACATCATCTTTCATGAAATTATCAAGGAAAACTGCCCTGAGATTCTAGAACCAGAGGGCAAAATATGTATTGAATGAATCCATCGATCACCGCCTGAAAGAGATCCAAAAAGAGAAACTCCTAGGAATATTGTGGCCAAATTCCAGAATTTCCAGGTCAAGGAGAAAATATTGCAAGTAGCTAGAAGAAACAATTCAAGTATTGTGGAAATACAGCCAGGACAACACAAGATCTAGCAACTTCTACATTAAGGGATTGAAGGGCATGGAATAGGATATTCCAGAAGTCAAAGGAACTAGGACTAAAACCAAGAATCATCTACCCAGCAAAACTGAGTATAATACTTCAGGGGAAAATATGGTCTTTCAATGAAACAGAGGACTTTCAAGCATTCTTGATGAAAAGACCAGAGCTGAAAAGAAAATTTGACTTTCAAACACAAGAATGAGAAGAAGCATAAAAAAATAAACAGCAAAGAGAAGTCGTAAGGGACTTACCAAAGGTGAACTGCTTACATTCCTACATGGAAAGACGATATTTGTAACTCTTGAAACTTTTCAGTATCTGGGTAGTTGGTGGGATTGCACACACACATACATACACACACACACGCATACGTGCTCGCACACACAGAGACAGAGAGCACAGAGTGAATTGAATGGGATGGGATCATATCTTAAAAAAATGAAGTTAAGCAGTGAGGGAGAGATGTATTGGGAGGAGAGAGGGAGAAATGCAATGGGGCAAATTATCTCTCATAGAAGAAGCAGGCAGGAGACTTTTTAGTGGAGGGAAAAAGAGGGAAGGAGAGAGAAAAACATGAAGTTTACTCTCATCACATTTTACTAAAGGAAGGAATAAAATGAACACTCATTTTGGTATGGAAACCTATCTTACAATACAGGAAAGTCGGGGAGAAGGGAATAAGCAGGGTTGAGGGGATGATGGAAAGGAGGGCAACGGGAGGAGGGAGCAAATTGAAATCAAAACTCTTGGAGAGGGACAGGATCAAAAGAGAATAGAAGCAATGGGGGGCAGGATAAGATGAAGGGAAATACAGTTAGCCTTACACAACACGACTATTATGGAAGTCATTTGCAAAACTACACAGATATGGCTTATATTAAATTGTTTGCCTTCCCAAAGGGAATGGGTGGGGAGGGAGGGATGGTGAGAAGTTAGAACTCAAAGTTTAAGGAACAACTGTTGAGTAGTGTTCTTGCTACTAGGAAGCAAGAAATACAGGTAATGGGGAATAGAAAGTTATCTGGCCCTAGAGGACAAAAGAGAAGATGGGGACAAGGGAAGGGAGGGATGATAGAAGAGAGCCCAGATTGGTGAAAGGGGAAATTAGAATGCTCGGTGAATTGGGGTGGGGGGAGGGAACAAATGGAGACAAAATCTTGAACCTAAAATTTTGTGAAAATGAATGTAAAAAGTTAAATAAATAAATTCATAAAACTGAAAAAAAAAGAAAGCCTAATTTCTTCCAAACTACTTTCCAATTTTCCCAGAATTTTTTTAATGAAATAGAACATTCTTTCCCAAGTAATTTGTGCTTTTCTGATTTCTTGAACACTGAGTTACATCTTACAATAGTGGGGGAGTACAGTGCCTAGTAGATAAGAGATACTAAACAAAAACTTTGTTCATTGACTTTTAAAATTCAATAGGTTATCTCTTAATCTTTCCCTCCTCAGTGTTTTGAAAGTTTCAAATAAATTAGTTTTATAACTTACTAATCATGGCTAGATAAACATATGCTCCATAAAAAGACTAAAAATTATAAGCAGCAATACAATTTTCTGTCTAATACAAAGAAACAATGTACATCTATACCTGTCCAGCTATGGGTTGAAGTTCCTTTTGAAACAATCTTAATATATTTTAGTAATTATCATTCTTCCCCTTTTCTTCAAAATCAAAAACTCCTAATCTCTTCTGATTAGCTCACTAACATGTTTTCCCTTAATGGACTTTAGCCTAATATCTCCTTAATCTTTTGCATGAGTAATATGTCTGTGATCCTATTTATGCCCTTTTGTCATTTCTCTCCATTGTAATTCATCATAATGTAGCCAATAAACATTTATTAAGTTTCTATTGTGTGAAGGTTCTGTGCTAAATGCATGGGATACAAACATGGAGATAAAAAAAAAAGTCCATGTCCTCCAGGATCTTATGATATAGGGGTGAAAGACATCATACAACAGGAAACTGAAAAGATATGAAATCAAAAAAAGTCCAAAAGGAATACAGCCAGGTGGGAAATAAAGTGATAATTGTACTTGGCCCCTTCCTTAATTGGGAGGTTTTGGAGCTCAGGGGTTCATTGTTCAATCAGAGAAGTAAATACTAAGATGGGAAGAGTACCACCTCAAAAAATAGATCCTGCGTTCATTTTAGTCTCTGATAATTTTTACCAGGTATGTGATATGGGACATGGCATTTAACTTTATTTCCTTATTGTAAAATGAAAAAATTGAATTAGATGTTTTCTGAGTTCCTTTTGAGTTCTAAATCTATGATTCTATGACCATTCATTTGTGAATCAATCTTTCCTTATAGACTTGCTTCAAAACTTATTTTCACCTAGAAACATTAACAATGAAAATACCACTGGGTGCACATAAATTGAAAATTCCTCTGCATGTTTACTTCAGTGTTGTGTTATTGAGAAGTATACAGGACTAGTTAATAATGTCAAATAGCTTGTGAAGGTGTTATTTATATGATTTCTAATATTACAGATTTATCTTCTTATACAGTTATATTGATTTCAACTTGTATTAGTATTTTATTTCACATCATTGGAGGGGTTGTTCAGACTAGCTGTAAGGTATGCTTTTCACCAACATTTCATTTAAATAATAACATAATCAATTACCTTGCCATCTTCCAAGAAACTAAAAACAATACAACGTATCTAAACAAGGCCAATAAATATGGAAGAGGTTGTATTAAATATATGCTGTTGAGGGACACACAAACACACACACACACACACACACACACATACATCCTTGATTTAGTTCTTGTCATTTTAACATATAGATGTGATTGTAGTAAACTTTTCAAATAAAGGGGAAAAGTTCACTTATATACATCGTGGAATGCTAACCCTTTGTTGTAGATGTTTTTGATGAGGATGCATGGTGAAATTTATCATACATAAGAAAGAATTCTGTCAAAAAGATGTTTAAATCATGAAAACCCGTTATAGATTGATAACTGAAATAATAGACATGGAAGAGGTCTTAAAGAGGTATTTAGTGCCTTCCCCTTTGTGCTAACTTAAATTCACATTACCTTATAATGCAGTTTGGAATTCCTAGACTCTTTAGTGACATATTTTTTTTTTCTCTTCTGCTATTTCCAGATTAGATGTCTCATTGGCCTTTTTCTCATCTTTCCTGCCCTCTTAATTCTTTTTTTTTCCATGAAAATTAATGTATTTTCGGCTTTCAACATTCACTTCCACAACATTTTGAATTTCAAGTTTTCTTCCCACCTCCCTCCTACCCCCATCCCAGGACCACATGTATTCTGATTGCCTTTCCTCCCTTCTTATCTACTTATCCCTTTACCTTCTATTTTCCTCTAGAGTAAGATAGATTTCTGTACTCAATTGCCTATATATCTTATTTCCTAGTTGTATGTAAAAATAATCTCTAACATTCATTTTCAAAATTTTGAATTCCACATTCTCTCCCTTCCCCCCCAACCCACCCACCCTCATTGAGAAGGCAAGCAATTAAATAAAGGTTATACATGTGCCATCATGCAAAACACCCCCTTAACAATGACATTTTATAAGACTATATTTCCCTCTCTTCTATCCTGTTCTGTATTTATTCATTTCTCACCTTTGACCTGTCACTCTACCAAAGAGTTTGCTTCTGATTACCCCTTCCTCCAATTTGCTGCCCCTTCTATTATCCCCCCTCTCTTATCCAGTTCCACCCTACTTTCATATTGAGTAAGGTAAACTTCCATATGCAATTGAGTGTGTATGTTATTCCTTCCTGAAGTCAAATATGATTACAAGAAGGCTCATTTATTCCCTCTCACTTTCCCCTTCTTCCCTCCATTGTAAAAGCTTTTTCTTGCCTTTTATGTGAGATGATTTACTGCTTCTACCTATCCCTTTCTCTTTCTCCTAGTACACTCTTCTCAAACCTAAATTCTTATATATACACACATACATACATATACACACATATATATGTATATATACACATATTCACATACACACACATATATGTATGTATTTCCTTCAACTATAATAATACTAAGAAAGGTTTCATGAATTACAGATATCTTCTTTCCATGTAGGAATGTAAGCAGTTCAACTATAATAAATCCCTTATGATTTCTCTTTCCTGTTTGTCTTTCCATGTTTCTCTTGATTCTTGGAATTGAAAGTCAAATTTTCTATTCAGCTCTCATCTTTTCAACAAGAATGCTTGGAAGTCCTCTATTTCACTGAAGCTCCATTTTTCCCCTGATGTAATAAATTCACTTTTGCTGGATAGATGATTAATTAGTTTTAATTCCATCTGCTTTGACCTCTGGAATATCATATTGCAAGTACTTCAGTCCCTTAGGGTAGAAAGTGTTAAGTCCTGTGTTAACCTGGTTGTGTTTTCAAAGTACATAAATTGTTTCTTTCTGACTCTTTGTAATATTTTCTCCTTGACTTGAGAACTCTGGAATTTGACTACAATATTCCTAGGAGTTTTCATTTGGGGATCTTTTTCAAGAGGAGATTGGTAGATTCTTTCCATTTCTATTTTATCATCTAGTTGTAGATTGTCAGGGCAGTTTTCCATGATAATTTCTTGAAAGAGGACATCTACGTTCTTTTTTGATCATGGTTTTCAGGGAATCCAATAATTTCTAAATTATCTCACCTGGATCCATTTTCCAGGTCAGTTGTTTTTCCGTTGAGATATTTCATATTATTTCAATTTTTTTCATTATGCTGATTTTGCTTTGTAATTTTTTTTATTTATTTATTCATTAATTTTTAGTTTTAAACATTCATTTCCACAAGATTTTGAGTTTCAAATTTCCCCCCATCTCTTCCCTCCTTCACCACAAAATACTATGCATTCTAATTACCTCTTCCCCCAATCTACCCTCCCTTCTATCACAGTCCTCCCTTCCCTTACCCCATCTTCTCTCCTTTCTTGTAGGACGAGATAGATTTCTATACCCCATTACATGTATTTCTTTTTCCCCAGTTGCATGCAAAAACAATTCTCAACATTCTTTCCTTAAATTTTAAGTTTCAACTTCTCTCCCTTAATGTCTCTCCACCCATCCCCACTGAGAAGAGAAGCAATTCAACATAGGCTATGTATGTGTAGTTTTGCTAAAGACTTCCATAATAGTCATGTGGTGAAAGACTAACTATACTTCCCTCCATCCTATCCAGTCCCCCAATCATTCTGTTCTCACTTTAATACCTTGTCCCTTCCCTAAAGTGTTTACTTCTAATTACTCCCTCCTCCCATTTGCCCTCCCTTCTATCATCCCCCCACACAACTTATCCACTTCTTCCCTACTTTCCTGTAGTGTAAGATAGATTTTCATACCAAATTGAGTATGTATGTTATTCCCTCCATAAATCAAATGTGATGAGAATAAGTTTCACTTTTTCCCTCTCACCTCCCCCCTTTTCTCCTCCATTGAAAAAGCTTCTTCTTGCCTTTTTTATGAGAGATAATTTGGCCCATACTATTTCTCCCTTTCTCTTCCCAATATATTCCTCTCTCACCCCTCAATTTTATTTTTAGATATCTTCCTTTCCTATTCAACTCACCCTGTACCCTCTCTCTCTCCCTCTCCTTCTCCCTCCCCCCTATATATATATATATATATATGTGTGTGTGTGTGTGTGTGTGTGTGTGTGTGTGTGTGTATACATGTGTGTATATAATCCCTCCAACTTCTAGAATACGGAGAAAAATTTCAAGAGTTACAAATATTATCTTTAAATGTAGAAATATTAACAGTTCAACTCTAGAAAGTCCCTTATGGTTTTTCTTTCCTGTTTACCTTTTCATGCTTCTCTTGATTCTTGTGCTGGAAAGTCAAATTTTCTATTCCGCTCGGGTCTTTTCATCAAGAATGCTTGAAAGTGCTCTATTTCATTGAATGACCATTTTCCCCCTGAAGTATTATACTCAGTTTTACTGGGTAGGTAATTTCTGGTTTTAATCCTAGTTCCTTTCACTTCTCTAATATCATATTCCAAGTCCTTCAGTCTCTTAATGGAAAAAAGCTGCTAGATCTTGGGTTATCCTGATTGTATTTCCACAATAATAGAATAATTTCTTTTCGGCTGATTGCAATATTTTCTCCTTGACCTGGGAACTCTGGAATTTGGCTTCAATATTCCTAAGAGTTTTTCTTTTTGGATCTCTTTCAGGAGGTGATTGGTGGATTCTTTGGATATTTATGTTACCCTCTTGTTCTAGACTGTCAGGGCAGTTTTCCTTGATAATTTCAAGAAAGATCATGCGTAGGCTCTTTTTTTGATCATGGCTTTCAGATATTCCCATAATTTTTAAATTGTCTCCTGGATCTATTTTCCATGTCAGTTATTTTTCCAATGAGATATTTCATATTGTCTTCCATTTTTTCATTCGTTTGGTTTTGTTTTTTAATTTCTAGGTTTCCTATAAAGTCGTTAGCTTCCATCTATTTTTTAAAGAACTATTTTCTTCGGCGAACTTTTGAACCTCTTTATCCATTTGGCTAATTCTGTGTTTTAGAGTATTCCTCTCCTCATTGCCTTTTTGGGACTCTTTTGTCATTTGATTTAGTCTGTTTTTAACGATGCTAGTTTCTTCAGCATTTTTGAGGTGTCCTTTAGCTCATTTTTCTTGCCCCACTCTCATTTCTCTTCCCAATTTTTCCTCCACTTCTCTTTCTTGATTTTCAAAATCTTTTTTGAGATTTTTAGTTCTTTGATGGCCTGAGACCATTGCATATTTATTTTGGAGGTTTTGGAAGCAGAATTTTTGCTTGAATTTTCTTGAATTTTGTGTCTTCCTCTGTTGTTATACGTTGTTCTTTCTCATCTGAAAGGATGGGAATAAAATACTTGTTCACCAAGAAAGTAACCTTCCATGTTCTTATTTTTTTCCCTTTTTTGGACATTTCCTTGTCAGTTACTTCACTTTTGAGTCCTTTGTCAAGAGATGGTTATACTCTGTGCATCTGTAAGTTCTCAGTTTCTCCCACATTGCACAATCAAGGAAGAGGAGTTTACTCCTTTCCTGGCCTGTCCTCTGGTCTGGGAGCTACTGCAAGCTTTTCTACTGGGATCTGTGAGTGGAATTCCCTCTCCAGAACCTCCACCAACTCTACCATGACAGTGCTTTTCCTCACCCCGAATTGCCAGTCAGAGCTGAGACTTACATCAGCAACTCAACTCCCCCAGTGTCTTCCAAAAATGGACGCTACTGTGGTTGCCTGTGGCTGATGTCACAACTGAACCCTGCTCCCTTCTCTCCCAGGTTAAAGAACTTTCTCACTGACCTTTGAAGCTGTCTCTGTTATTAGTGAGTTGAAGAATCCGGGAACTGCAGCTGCTGTAAGTGGCACCGTAAAATCTGCTCCAGTTCTGTCCCTGCTGCGCTCCCTAGTTAAGACAACCACAAGCTTTTCTGGCCATGATTTGCAAGTAGAATTCTCTCTCAACAGCCTCTACCACCTCCATCAGCCAGTGCTCCTCCTCAGCCCAGGACCACCACTAAGAACTGAGATGCATATCAGCACCTCCATTCCCCAAAGGTCTTTAGCCCAAGGGCTCAAAAATTAGACATTACAGTCACCTGGGCCTGAGACCAGACCCTGGTCCCTCCTCACCCAAGTCAAAGACCTTTCTCACTGACCTTTGAAGCTATCTTTGGCATTTGTGGGTTGAGGAATCTGGGAACCGCAGCTGCTGCTAAAAATTCTGCCCCTGAGACCTGCTCCAGTCTTGTCCCTGTCATGCTGTGTGGCCAAGGCTGGTCTATGCTCCATGGGCTGCACTCTGCTCTGAGCTTGGTGTGATAGACATTTCTTGTTGGCCTTCCAGGCTGCCTTGGGTTGGAAATCTATTTCACTCTATTGTTTTGTGGCTTCTGCTACTCTAGAATTTGTTTAGTCATTTTTTACAGGTATTTTATGGGCTGTGGTATGAGAGCTCCTACAGGTCATCTTTCCACTCTGCCACCTGTTTTGTAATTTCGTGATTTCTTATAAAGTCATTAGCTTTCATTTCCTCCATTCTAATTTTTAAATTATTTTTTTCAGTGAGTTTTTGGACCTCTTTTTCCATTCAGTTTATTCTGCTTTTTAAGGCCTTCTTTTCCTCATTGGCCCTTTTGAACCCCTTTTGCCATTTAAGTTAGTCTAATTTTAAAGCTATCATTTTCTTCAGCATTTCAAGGGAAAATCTTTGACTTGTTTTTCATGATTTTCTTGCATTACTCTCATTTCTCTTCCTAGTTTTTCCTTTACTTCTCTTACTTGATTTTCAAAATCTTTTTTGAACTCTGCAATGTACTGAAATCAATTTATATTTTTCTTGGAGACTTTGGATGTAGGAATTTTGGCTTTGTTGTCTTCTTCTGGCTGTATGTTTTGATCTTTCCCTTCACCAGTGATGTGGGAAAATACCTCTTCACTGAGAAAGTAAGAATTTATAGTCTTTTTTCTCCTGTTTGATTATATTTTCTAGCCATTTTCTTGCATTTTTTTTGTTTTTCTTTTTAAGTGGAGGACTCCAGAAGCAGCCTTGGCTTCAACAGTGACTGTAGCTGCTTTGGGACTGGGTTTCGAGCCAGGGACCATGGTGGACCAGGTCCACAGATTGGGCTGGGGCCAGAATACGTTCCTTCCCAAACCTTTGAAGCTATCTTTAGTATTTATGGGTTGAGAAGTCAGAATTCACAGAAGCTGCCAGTGATTCAGTTCCCAAAGGCATGCTCTCACCCTGCCCATGCCAGTGTGGCCCTTGCTGAACTATGCTCTGCTCCCTGCCTGGTGAAATAGACCCTTCTGGTCAACCTTCCAGTTTGTCTTGGGCAGGAAATTTGCTTGTCTGTCATTTTGTGACTTCTGCTGCTCCAGAATTTGTTTAGAATCATTTCTTACAGGTTTTTTGAGGGGTTTAGGGGGAGATCTGTATCAGTTCTCTGCTTCTTCACCATCTTGGCTCCACCCCCTCCCTCTTAATTTTAAAGTTCGAAATAGGTTATGGTCAGGATTGGCGCAAGGAGAAAAGTCAAATCATTTCCCTTAAAGGAATTTATTTTTTACAGAAGCTTCTATTGTCTTCCATTTGTTCCTTTATTTGAACAATTACAATTCCCACTTTACCTTTCTCCTTGTGTAAAGTCCATTCTAAAACACCACCCATAGATGTTAGTTTCATTCCTAAGGCAGTCCATTGCATCCACTTTGGAGTAATTGAGATTTCCACAAGTAAAGCAAAGATGACAATGATGCCAAATACAGTGTCCTCTCAGTGACATATTTTAGAAGTCACATTTAAAAATATTATAGTTTAATTTAAAACATCAAAGGGCATGAGAAACAGAATGGGGAGTTTGTGCAAAGGATCCATATGGATCACAGTCACAAATCAAACACAGCACTCTATTTTCCATCTCCATGCCTTTTCACTGCCAAATTCTATACTTAGACACTTCCTTCTCCCCTCTGCCTCATAGTTTCTTTGTCAAATTTCAACCTTCAGTTCAAATTTCACCTTCTTCTGGAAATTTCAGAGTCTTCTTGCTTGGTATTGTGTTTTCATTTCAGATCATCTTTTATCTACTTGGATATTTCTCTCATATATATTTAATAACTTGCATATTTTCTCTCCCATTAGAATGCAAACTCTCTGCAGGAGGTATTGTTATTACCTTATTATATTTTAATTGGCTTTCTTGACTCTAATGTATTCCATTTTCAAAGCAGTAAGTAGAACATTCTACTTATGGAAAAAAAATATTCTGGTGTCACTCTATCGCTCAAGAACTTTCACTTGTTCCCATTGACAACTAAATAAAAGACTGTAAACACATAGTATTGATCTTCAAGGCCCTCCAAAATCTTACAATGGCATATTTTTCTAGCCTTTTCCTAAACAGTTCTCTTATTCTTTACATAATAGCCCTTCTGGACTTCTTTTCATCCTTCATTCTCATCTTCACTTTTTAATTTCCTTTTTATGAGCTTTTAGTCTTTTTAGCTTCCAAATCTTTGAAAAGACTATTCTCTCCATCAAAATAGGATGAATAACCTATTTTCCTTCAAAGTTTGACTCAGGAGTCAATTCTTAATTAAAATTTTCCATGGTCTCCTCAGTTGTATGTGGCTTCCCTTTCCTTAACATTTTACAATTTGCCTAGACTTTTTTACCCTTCTGTCACTCTCCCTTCTATCATATTTTTTTGTTAATCCTCCTGCCCATTATGTTGTACCTCATTCAGTGACACATCATTTGTATGCTCATAGCCAATCATCCATCACAATGCCTTGCTTACGTGTATGGTAAGCATTTAGCAAAGTCTTGATCATTAGAATCAAATTGGAGTTCTTAATCTCGGAGAAAAGATGAAATATGCACGTACATAATTTTTATTAAAGGTAATATATCCTAAGTGCCATAAAGTGCTATGGGATTTAAGAAAAAGTTGCAAGGAATCTGTCCAGTATATCTGATGACCATTACTTCTCCTTCTACCACTCTAACCACTCCTCAATCTCCTTTTCCAGATTCATATTCAATCTCCTGTCTGTGGGTGTATCCTAAGTCTTTCTCCTAGGTTTTCTTGAATCATTCTTAATGTTATCACCAGTTCCCTTGAGTTTAATTATCATCTCTCTGTGGATGACTTACACACACACACACACACACACACATATATATATATATGTATGTATATTGCTATAGATGTATCTGTTATCAATATTACATATATGATACATATCTCTTCTGAAGTTTGTTCATGATATAATTCTATGATCTTGTGATTATGAACTGCCTCTCAGATATTTGGAACAAGATGTTCCATAGATATATAAAACTCAGTATATCCAATAGTGAACTAATCATCTTCCTGCCCTGACCTTTCCTTTTCTGAAATTTCCTATTTCTTATAATAATACCACTATCTTTTTTATAATAATGCTACCAGTCACTCAGCTTTAAAATCTTGATGTCATCCTCAAATATAATAATAAAGAAGATAAAACAAAATTGAATTAAAATAAATGTATGCTAATTGAAATCTTAGAAAACAAAAAAAGTTCAACATGCAAAAAAATCAATAACAATAACATTTTTCCAGGTTTCCATTTCTCCAGGTTTCCAACCTTAGCATCCTTTTCTTATTCTCACTCACTATACATAGCCAAGTAGTTGCTAAATTTTGATGTTTCTATCTCCATAATATCTGTCACATACCTACCCACACTACCACATATCAGTTTAAAGCCCTCATTATTTCTTGCCTAGACTACAGGGCTAGTACTCTGTTTAATTTGCTACATATTGTCTCTCCATTCCATTCCAATCCATTCTCCACACAGTTACAAACATGCATTTTTATTGTTATTATTTGTTTGTTTTGTTTTAATTTTCATCTCATTGGAGGTCTTCTTCATTTACTCAATGAATTCCAGTAGCTCCCCATTATTGTAGTATTGAATATGGATTCTAATTTTCAAAATCTGACTCCCATCTATCTTTCTTACCTTATTAACACTACTCTCCTTCAGACAGACTGGAGACTAGGTCTACTGGCCTCCCCCATGTTTCCTGTCTCTATGTCATTGCATCAAACATCCCTCATACCTGAAATGCCTTCGCTCCCCCTTCAACATTTAGTAATGCTTTTATGACGTGAAAGTTCATCTCAAGCATTGCATTCTGTATGGAGATATATTTTCTATCCAGCTAACCATAACATACCACCAGATATTTTATATTTTCTGATATATGTACATGACACCTCCCACTGCTGTATTTCAAGTTCCTCAAGGAAAGATATTGTTTCACTTTTGCCTTTGTATTCCCAATACATAGCTCATTTTGAGAACTTAATTAATGCTTTTTGATTAGTTGACTGACTCACTGATAGGGATTGAGTTCAGTCACAGAGGATTAGTTAAGCTGATTTCAGGACATATAATTACCCAGATGACCCAATTGTAAATTAAATGCAAATATATGGGGGAACAAAGCATCACCACACCAGTTCCTCTCTACACAGAACTTTATCATCCAAGGTAGACAAAACAAATATGTAGGAAATTAAGAATAAATCCCAAAGCACCACAATCATGCTATTGCAAGTATCTTGAATCTTACCTGGTCAGTCATTCATATACTCTCCTGCACAAAACGATTGAAACATCACAAAAAGTGAGTCATTTTGACAATAATAGGCCAAGATTGAAATCAGCTAGATATGAGTTAAATTATCCTCTTCTTCCAAAGCTTTTGATAGAATTTCTCCTCACATCCATTGCTGATATTATCCCCCTTTTTATGAGTTCTCCTCTTTGGAAAATGAGACCATGAACTTCCCAATAAAATTGTGTCAAATGGATTCACATCAAATGAATGTTTTCCAATCTCAGTTGGACTTTTGCTCCTCTCTGAGTGGTTCTGTCACATTCTTCATAGTAATTATTCCAAATCCTTTCTTTGCTTCATATATGTTTATTCCAGTTTTCCTATCCTCTTAAACAGAATACTATGTCTTATAGTTTGAAAAAAAATAGAGGCCATTTGTCTTCAACTTCCATTCTACCTTCATTCTCATCTAAAAATTCATTCCTCATAATTCCTTATACAGTCCTCCTTTACTCCCATTTTCACCTTTTCACTTAGCCCAGGCCCACTACTCAATTTATGCCTTGATCTCATCTTCTGTTTCTTTGAGAACTTATACTTTCAGTCATTTCCTGCTTCCCTCATTATAAATCCTTATCTATTTACTTATTCATGGTCACTTTCAAAAAGTACCTCGATCTTACTCATTTTCTGAAATAATTAACAAAAATCCTTCACTTGAACATACAATCCCTTCAAGCTAGCATTCTAGATTTCTTGTCCCCTTGAGTCAAAATTCTCAAAAGACTGTCTACCCTCATCAACTCTAAATCTTTACTTCACACTCCTTCATTCAATGCCATCTCTTTTCTGATCACACCACTTAGCATTTTCCCATAATTAAATGATGCCTTAACTAACAAATAATCTTTACGTAATTCTCATCCTACTTATTCTATCTACAAGCTACTGACATTGTCAAACACCTGGATACTCCCTTGACCCATAATCTCTGTGACATAGATCTCTCTTATTTTCCTCTTTGCCCTCTATTTTTTTCTTCTTCTCAATCTTTGTTGCAATATCATCATCCTCTATCCTACTTAATTTAGGAATCCTTCAAGGATATTTCATTTTTTTGTACAGTCTCTCCTTTCTTGATTGTCCCTCTGTATATCACTCCCAGAGGTATATATGTAGCTTTTAAATTCCTATTTACCTCTAGTCTGGCATTAATGACTACCTGCTAGAAATCTCCATTTATATCTCCAATGAATATCTCAAACTCAACATGACAAAAAGAGAACGAACTAGCTAACTATATATATGCATATATGTGTGTGTTGTGTGTGTATAAACACATATATACATACATATATGTATGTATATATATTTGTGTGTGTTGTGTGTGTATACACACATATATACATATATATGTAATTTTCAGTTTCCAATCTATACAATTCCAACTGAGAATATCATGTTTCAAATCATCTAGGACCATAACAATGAGGTCATTGATTCTCTTGATTCTTTTTTCTATCTCTTATCCCAATATTTAAGCAGGTATAAATTCTTGTTAATTTCATCTCCACAACAGCTGTCATATCTTCTTCATTCTCCTTAAAAGACCTCTCCAAACAAAAGGTAATATTAGCATCACCCACTTAAATGGTAAAATAGGGTAGCTTTAGAGGAGGAACATAATGAATTCAGTTTTAGATTATATATTTGAGGTTCTGATTGAACATTTAATTGGCAGAGATACCTAAGATGGAGTTGGAGTTTAGGAAAGAGGTATGAGTTTGATATATGTACTTGAGAGTCATTTACATAGACACAGAAATCTCTGGGAACAAATGAAATCCCCAAGGGAGATAATGAAAGAAAAAAGGAAAGAAATCCAAAGAAAGACTTCTTCACTATATCTACACTTAGGAGGTATAAGAAGGGTAATGAGCTAGATAAGAAGACTAAGGAAGAATAATCAAACAAGAGAAAAGTCTAAGCTATGAAGAGAGAAAAATGTGTATAAGAGGAGAAAGTGATGGACAAGGTTAAATGTTTCCAAAAGGTAAAGGGAGATATAAAGCTGAATAAAATCCCAACATATTTAGCAATGAAGAGCTCATCAATGACCTATGGAAAAGTATTTTAAATAAAATGGCATTGTGCTGTGATTGTGAAGTATTAAAGATGAAAAGGAAAGTGGAAGAAGAAAAAAAATGAACACAGAATAATCTTGCCAAAAATTTATGAGTGAAAAGGTGCAGAGATATAGAGTATGCACTTGATTAAGTAGTACGGTTGAGTTAGTTGAAATGAGTGCTATTAAAATGTAGAGTTTAGTCCAGTTTATAAGAAGTAAGGGAGAAATCAATATACAGGGAGAGACTGAAGAAAAGAGACAGGGAATAATCGATGGGCCATGTTCCTGAAATGAAAATGAAAAGGACAAGATCAATTTCGTGTTGTTAAAAGGATCATCATTTCATCTGAATTTCGAATACGGGAGGAAAAAGGGAGTGAAGTTGTAGAGAAGTTTCTTGGTAATGAAGAAGGAGGCAAGGTAACTTTAGTCTGTCCCCTTAAGTTGGTAAATAAGTGAGTGAACATGGAATTTTGGGCTTCAGGAAATACTGAAAGGCTCAAAAAGCTGCTGTTGGGAGTGACTGATAGTACAAAACTTAAAACTTCTGGATAAAATGTGAGGGGAAGAGAAAAAGGCATGTGTTAGAATTGATATGGAGGAGACCTACCTCTGGTTGACATCATTTCTTTGGCTTGTGCTGTTCTCCCACCCTCAAAATATATGACCTTTACTTATAATTAATATTACTATAGAGAAAACAAAGACTCTGTTGGGCACAATATATCTTGAGCCAATATCACTGAGGCCTCAGGCTTCCAGCTGCAATAGCTCCCAATTTTTCTTTGCTTCATTTTTGGTGTCTAACAAAATTCTTACCCTTCCTCCATTCAGCTGATCTCTCATTGATTGTGCTATACTATCAGGTACTTTAGCCCACTTAATTCCTGTAGTCCCAAGTGCCCAGTTAATCAATCCTTGGAATCATTTCTTAAACTGCTGCTGAAAATCTCAATCAGCATTATCTTCTCTCAACTCTAAACAGATCACCCACATTAAAACTCATTAATATGTTTAATTAGTATCCTCGTATTATACTTTAATCCTCAAATCAAGATCATAGCCCCCCTTTCTTTCTCTGCATGTACCAAAGATAGCAAAAGATTTAGAGTAGAAACCTACATAACTCTTTAACAAAAAGCTTCCATTTTCTATTAGTGATATCACTCAATCAAGTATAACCCCTCACCCCTAATTTTCTAGGGACAAAGGCTCCAATCAGATGAAAAGGGTGAGACTGTATCCCAAAGTCCAAGTCATGAAGGAAGTAGTCATTAAGAAAAGTTAATGTCTCCTCCCTATCCTCCCCTCTCTCTAGGAAAAGAATTGGCAAAATGGTGGCAGGTTCTGGCTGAAGGGTAGTTGTTGTTGTGGGAAAGTAAGAAAATAATGCTCATAGTGACCCACAAAGGCTAGTCTTAATGGGATACTACATGGCTTGTGACAACCTAGAAATTCTGATTGTTCCCTAACCTGTTGCTCATCTGTCATAACCCTTTCAAGTTAACTGGGCAAAACAACAGGGTCTAATTAAGCTTATACATTTGTCATGTGAGAGATAGCATGCCATAGTGTGTATGCAACAAGCTTAGAGTAAAGCAAGGCTTGCTTCTAACTTATATTGAATATTTCACTGTAGGAAATTTATTTAATTTTTGATGCCACTAAGCAAAACTATAACTCTTAAGTTGCTTTTAAGTTGTTGATCTGCATGGCTAGAGTTTCCTCACTAGAATTCCCTATACTAAGGAAACTGTACATGTGGTCACACTAAGAGAGGAAAGAATATTTTCCTGCCTACCAACACACATAGCTAAGACAATGAGCTATTGAGTTCACAGAGGAGAGAGAACAGTTTGAGAATTCTACTGCTGCTACTATAGCTTCTAACTAACATTTATATAATATCTATTTAATATGCCAGGCACTTTACATATATTTTAGCCTCACAATAACCCTATAATATAGGTGTACTATACAAAGCATGGAGCAAAGATACTGGAGGTTCTGATTGAATGGAATACTAGCTGGGATCCAGTTGAACCCTCTCATTATTACCCTTCAAACAATTTTAAAATAATGAATGAAATTAAATTTTAGAGTGGCAGAACCAACAAAAGGTCATGGGGAGACATTTATCTAGCTCTAGACAACTTAGGAGCTGAGCAGAATTCTGTAGCACTAGGGTGGCCACAGGACCTGAACAAGGGAAGAGCATAGCTGTAAACCTTGGAAGTAAGCTGTAACACAATTGACAACAGTAGCATCAGGACTTCTCAACTAAAATACTTTAAGGGGGCCAGAAAATAGGTCAGAAATATATTACAGAGGACTCTGCTAGTACTGGGTGGATCTGGTCCTGACTGGGAATTCTATTGCCCATACACAGTTCTGAGTCACAGTTCCAGAGTGGTGAACAGCCAAAAAGTAGCAGAGGAGTTGGTAACAATTCCAGGGCCAAGAGGACTGTTAGAATTCCTGGCTGCAGAAGAGCATGAGTACAGGTCCAAAGTCCAGAAGTGCACTAAAACATGTTGCTGTAGGGGAACAAGGGCACTTCCTGGGCAAACCTAAAGAGTAATGACCATACCTCTCCCAGGATAACACCACCTTGGAAACTACAAAACCTTGCAGATTCCCAAAGCTAGCTCTGAAAACAACAGCATCAAAAAGTCTGAAACTTGGGACAGTGACTCCCCACCCTTAGATGAATACAGCCTAAGTTTAATATGAAGTTCAAAATCTAGAAAGAGACATGGAAAATTAACAAACAACATAAAAAAGAAATTGACTGTAAAAAGTTGCTATGGTGGCAGAAAAGATCAAGATATAAACTTAGAAGATTTTAATGTTTAAAATCAGCTACAAGCAAAACCTTAAAGAAAAGTGCTAATTGAACACAAAGCAAGCAAGAATTTTGGAAAAGTTAAAGAAAGAAGAGTCTTTGAGGAAAAAATGGGAAAAGAAATGTGAGTGATATAAGAAAATTTTGAAAAGAAGAATTAACAGTTTGGTGAAAGAGGCCCCAAAATACTGAAGAAATTATCACCTTTAAAAATATAATTAATCTAATGGTAGAAGAGATGCAAAAGTTACTTAAGAAAAGAATTCCTTTAAAAGTAAAATAAGTTAAATGTAAAATAAGGTTCAAATATTCATTGATGAAAAGAATTCCTTATAAAGCAGAATTGGTCAAATGGAAAAGGAAATACAAAAGCTCACTGAAGAAAATAATTCTTTAAATCTTAGAATTTGGACAAGTGGAAACTAAAGACTTCATGAAACATTAAGAAACAATAAAAATACAATTTAAAAGAATGAGAAAAATAGAAGAAAAAAGTGAAATATCTCATAAGAGAAACAACTGACCAGAAAATTGGATTGAGGAGAGATAATTCAAGAATTATTAGACTACTTGAAAGCATGTTAATAATTTTTTTTAAAACATAGGCATCATATTTCAAGAAATTACAATGGGAAACTCCTACAATACCTTAGATCCAGAGGTAAAATAGAAATTGGAAGAATCCACTTATTGCATTCTGAAAAAGATCTCAAAATGAAAACACCAAGAAATATTATAACCAATAATTCTAATATCATAGTGCCATAAGATCACATAAAATTTAGCAGCTTGCAAATTATAGGAGTAGAGGGGGTCAGAAAATTATCTCACATAAAGAAGGCAAGCAAGGAAGAGCTTTTATAGTGGAGAAGAAACTGGGGGAGTGGGGCAATGTTTGAACCTCACTGTCGTTGGAACTCATTCAAAGATTATATTTACACAAAATTGAGTAATCTTACTCAATAAATAAAAAGGAGGGGAAAAGCATATGATATAAAGGGAGAGACATAATAAGGGGGAGAATAGATTAGGGAAACAATAGTTAGAAGGAAGATAGACTTTTCAAGAGGGACAGGATGAGAGAGAGAGATGGAAAGAGAGACAGACAGAGAGACAGAGAAAATAAATAAAATAGAGAAAAATGGAATGGAGGGAAATGCACAGTTAGTGAACATAACTGTGAATGTGAATGTGAATGGATGAGGTGACCCTCAGAATGGAAACAGATGACAGCATGGTTTGGAAAACAGAATCCAAAAATATGTTGTGTACAAGAGAGACACGAGAAAAAAGGACACATTCAGTGTTGAAATGTACTGAAGCAGAGTCTGTCATGTGTTAGGTGAAGTGAAAAGGGCAAGGATGGTATGCATGATTTCAGACAAAGCAAAAACAAAATTATGCTTAATTGAAAAAGAAAATCAAGGAAATTCCATTTTTCTAAAAAGGCACCATGAAGAATGAAGTAATGTTTTTTTGAAGATACACTGAGTCATATTTATAAAGGTAAGAAGCATTCTTCAATTGATAAGTGGTCAAAAAATATGCACAGGCAGTTTTTGGAAGAAATCAAAACTATCTATAGTCACATAAAAATGCTCTAAATCACTGTGTTTAAGAGAAACGACAAATGATGTAGGCAATGAGGGAAAAGTGGTATATTATTGAATTCTTGGTCAAGTAGTAAACTGGTCCAACCATTCTGGAGAACAATCTCAAACACTACCCAAGGGGATATAAAACTGTTTATAACCTTTGATCCAGAAATAACAATTCTGGTTCCCTACTCCAAAGAGTTAAAAAAAGGAAAAGTGCCTATATGGACAAAAATATTCATAACAACTCTTTTTCTGTTAATAAAAAATTGGAAAGTGATGGGATACTCAGCAATTGGGGAATGGCTGGAAAAGTTGTGGTATATTGATTGGGATGGAGTACTATTTTACCATATGAAATGATGAGAGGGGTGATTTCAGAAATAATCATTTTTAAAATGACAATCTATATGAATGATACAAAGTAAGGTGAGAAGAGAGAAAAGAGTACAGTACCAGCAATATTGTAATGATGATCAACTTGGTTTATCTGATCGATACAATGATCCAATACAATTTCAAAGGACACATAATGAAAAATTGCTATCCATCCCCAGAGAGAATAAATGAACTCTGAATACAAATTGAAGTATAATTTTCTTGTTTTCTTTTTTTTCTTCTTTTTTTTGCAACAAGGCTCATACGGAAATGTTTTCATGATGCCACATGTATAGTTGATATATTATTTGCCTTCTCAGTGAGTGTAAGAGGGGTGGGGGAAAGGGAAAGAATCTGGAATTCAAAATTTAAATTGAAAAGAATGTTAAAAACAAATATTTCAAAAGAATTTATTGTATGCCAAGTACTCTGCTAAGCAGGTATAAATGAATCCTCTAAAAGCCCATCTCTGATTGTTATATTTCTTCTTTGTAACTACAAACTTAAAGCAGAGAAATGTTCATGCAAGAGGACATATTTAAGTTGGCCCTTACTGAATGAGAAAGACTTCAAAAGGTGATGTCGTTGGGAGGGATAATCTGAGTGGTTTCATTAGTGAGGCCAAAAGTGAAGAATAATTGGTTCAAGATCTTTCTGGCAAAAAGTGGGTGGGGTGCATTTATTAGAAAAACCACACAAAGAATGGTTTTCATCCTTCCAGGCAAAAAAAAATGGTATATCATACCACTATATTGCAAACAATATTCTCACTCGTGAGGAAAATGTTATGTAAATGTGAATATTTAGGTTTTCCTTTCTTAGTTTTCAGGCATCATACTAAATAAGAAAGGCCAGACTGCTCATCTGCTTTTTGTCAATGATGCTTCCTCCTCTGCTATTTTACTAATTGAAACACTGCAGCTATCAATAACAACTGACAATATCGATCAAATGGGATTAAATTCCTTGGAACAGTTGCTGTGTTCTGACTGCTTCTATTTCTTTCATGTTCCAGACGTTTATTTCTCTTTTGGTATGTTGCCTTTCAACTGATCTTTGAATAGCATGTTTTGAGGGGAAATAAAAGGTGGCTTAAGTATTGCTGCCCTCTTAGTATATTATACCATTCTTTACAGTAATTTAACAATTGATATTATAGTAAATGAAAGGCAGCAAATAAAATTAAATTTCTCAAGGAAAGAGGATAAATCTTCTGTTTTAAATTGTTTTTGGAATGCATCTTCTCATGTAAATGATATAGAATTCTTCTGTTCCTTCCAAATAAAACTCAAGTATTTCTTTCTTTCTTTTGGAGGTATTATTTCTCATTTTATTTTTCTTGCTTTTTTGGCAACACAGCTTACAAAGAAATATGCTTTTCATGATTTCACAGTAGATTTGATAGCTATTTCTTGATTTATTTTTTTAAAATTAATTTATTTTAGTTTTCAACTTCACTGCACAAGATTTTGAGTTCCAAATTTTCTCCTCATCTCTCCCTTCCACCTACCCCCAGACAGTGTGCATTCTAGGCAAGATAGATTTCTATACTCCACTGTCTGTATGTCTTATTTTCCCAGTTGCATATAAAAACAATTTTAACACTTTTCTTAAGCTTTGAGTTCCAAATTCTCTCCCTTCCTCCCTCCATACTTATCTCTTCTGAGAAGGCAAGCAATTCGATATAGGTTATAGAGGTGTAGTCATATAAAACACTTCTATAATAGTCATGTTGTGAAAGACTATATTTCCCTTCATACTATCCTGTCCCCTATTTGTTCTATTCTTTCTTTTGACCTTGTCCTTCCTCAAAAGTGTTTACTTCTAATTACGCCCTCCTCCCATTTTTCCCTCCCTTCCATCATCTTCTCCACTCCCCACTTATCCACTTGCCCCCTATTTTCCTGTAGTGTGAGATAGATTTTCATACCAAATTGAATGTGCATGTTATTCCCTCCTTATGCTAAATCCAAATGAGAGTATGGTTCACTTTTTCCATCTTACCCCCCTTCTTCTTCTCCATTTTCATTTCCTATTTTATGTGAGAGATAATTTACCCCATTCAATTTCTCCCTTTTCTGAACATATTCTTCTCTAATCTCTTAATTTTATTTTTTTAAGATATCATCCCTTCATATTCAACTCACTGTGCCTTCTGTCTATATGTGTATAATTCCTCTAACTACCCTAGTACTGAGAAAAGTCTCAAGAGTTACAAATTATATCTTTCCATGTAGGAATGCAAACAGTTCAATTTTAGTAAGTCCTTTATGATTTCTCTTTCCTGTTTACCTTTTCATACTTCTCTTGTTCTTGTGTTTGAAAGTCAAATTTTCTGTTCAGCTCTGAACTTTTCAGATATATATTCAAAAAATGCTTGAAAGTCCTATATTTCATTGAAATTCCATTTTTCCCCTGAAAGATAATACTCAGTTATACTGGATAGGTGATTTTGGGTTTTAATCATAGCTCCTTTGTCCTCTGGACTATCATATACCAAGCTCTCTCATCCCTTAATGTAGAAGCTGCTGGATTTTGTGTTATCCTGATTGTGTTTCCACAATACTCGATTTGTTTCTTTCTGGCTGCTTGTAATATTTTTTTCTTGACTAGGGAGCTCTGGAATTTGGCTACAATATTGGCAGGACGTTTTCTTTTGGGATCTCTTTCAGGAGGTGATCAGTACATTCTTTCAATATCAATTTTATGCTCTGGTTGTAGAATGATCAGGGCTGTCTTCCTTGATAATTTCTTCAAAGATGATGTCTAGGCTTTTTTTTATCATAACTTTCAGGTAGTCCCATAATTTTTAAATTGTCTCTCCTGGATCTATTTCCCAGGTCAGTTGTTTTTCCAATGAGATATTTTACATTGTCTGCTATTTTTTTCATTCCTTTGGTTTTGATTATAATTTCTTGATTTTTCATAAAATCATTAGCTTATATCTCCTCCATTCTAATCTTTAAGGAATTATTTTCTTCAGTGAGCTTTTGGACCTCCTTTTCTATCTGGCCAATTCTGCTTTTTTAAGTCACTTCTTCAGGGCACAGTGAGAATAATCTAGAAAGCAGAGATCATGTTACAAAGAAAAGAAGGAAGGAAGGAAGGAAGGAAGGAAGGAAGGAAGGAAGGAAGGAAGGAAGGAAGGAAGGAAGGAAGGAAGGAAGGAAGGAAGGAAGGGAGGGAGGGAGGGAGGGAAGGATGGTTAGCAAACACTTAATTCCTGTCAGGTACCATTTTAAACCTTAGGGATATATAAATGCAAAATGATAGCAGCCACCCTCAAGGAAATTCTATCCTGGTAAGAGAAAACAACACATAAGGAGTGACCTAAAGTCACATGTTACATGAGGAATAATTATGGAACCAAACATGTTTAGTCTGGACAATAGAAGATTGGGGGAAACAAGAGAGTTATCATCAAGTAATTGAAAGAGTTGGTATGTAGGCAAGATAATAATCTTACAGGTCCCATTTTCGTTGTGACCACAAAGCAGGCCTACTCTTTCACAGGGATGACATGATCTATACTACAAACTCAAGAGATCCAATAAAATCCAGTTATGTATTTACTTTGAAATGTATAAAGTGGCTATGAAGATTTACAATTCATTTCCTGGTTTGGCTGGTCCTCAGTCCTGGTTCAATTTCCAGCACTGTCGATTGCTACCTCTTTGACATTGGTAAAGTAATTTATCTTCTCTATCAATTTCCTCATTTATAACGTGAATGGATTAACCTAGAAGACATTTGA